>JAAIIK010000113.1:829201-842128 GCA_014706435.1 Silurus glanis
TGTGTGTGTGTGTGTGTGTGTGTGTGTGTGTGTGTGTGTGTGTGTGTCTAGTCATTCTTGTACCTAGCGTGGTACATGACCATGTCCATCCTGGGCCACTACAATAACTTCTTCTTCGCTGCTCATCTGCTGGACATCGCCATGGGCTTTAAGACCCTGAGAACCATCCTGTCTTCTGTTACTCACAACGGCAAACAGGTACAACTGCCTTCTTCTAGTCAAATTGAAAATCGTTTGCTTATACACACGTGACACACCGAGAAATCCAATGTCAGCTATAGCCTTTCCATAAAATCCAGGACTGCAGCACATCTTCTGTAGTTATATTTCAGCCTGTAGGTGTCACATTACGCCGGTCCCTGACGAATAGAAACACATCAGCAAGGTCATTAAAAAAAGGCTGAAATGTTTTACACGGATTGTTCGATGTCTGAATCTTTTGTTGCTAATTTCTACATCTTCCGGGTTTCTTAGACATTTTTGACCTCGCATTCCAGCTCATTGTGAAAGTGCAGGATTGGCTTGTGAGCTGGACACTAGAGCAAACCGAATCACTGTCTGATGAACTGTTCAGATCCGATACGTACTTTAACCTGCGCTGACCGAATAAAAAGGCAAAACTGTTGTTATAGCCAGACGCAATTCACCAGCTTTCACAAAATCCAAACAATGTTCCAAAAGAGTCTAATACAGATGTGTTCAGCACGACCACTACGGTCCTTTTCAAGCACAAGATTGACAGTAGTAATTAAAAAGTATGAAATTATAATCAAACAAATCCTACATTTTGATGGAAAAACTCACATGCGAAAAAAAACAAATGGGGGGATCCAAGCAAATACTTACAGAACATACATTTGGACAATAGGTCAGATGTTCATGCATTATCTCATTGACGTACAAGCAAAGAAATGTATGCGTGTACGACAATGCGTACATTTGATGCATTTGCGTTCATGCATTTAAAATAGACAGAACGCTGTCTGAATAGTTCTAAGATTTTCCTTTCGTTTGTAAGAGAAACTTTCTATAGGTTAAAAGAATGCTGAACACACACATTTTCACGTGTCCTCTCACACTGCATGCTAAACTACACACATTTTAAAATGTTTTAAAATACCTTTTTTTTTAAACCTTTATATACAGACTTACTACAGAAGTGTTCTGACCCTTTAATATAACGCTTTTTCATTTCCTACAGTTTCATGTGAGAGAAAGTGATTCGCGTTGCTGAAATGCCATTCAACGATAATTAGCTTGTATTTGCCAGGCACGTTATCTAACTTCAAACGTGTGTTAATGTCAATAAATGAATATAAAGCACCTAAAAGCATCCTGATTTCTACCGATTTTTTAAACTAAAACCTTATTATAAATGAGCCAGTGTTTGTACACAGTACAGGGGGCATTTGTTTATTTATTTATTTATTTATTTATTTATTTATTTATTTATTTTTAAGCATAGGCTTGTTGTCTGGTACCTGTTAAAGTGACTCAGAGAGCAAAGGAGAGTTCATAACATGCCATAGGTTTCAAAGGCAAAGACAACAGTCTGTCTTCCTCGAGGGGGAGCAGATTTGAGTCATACATGTTGCTTAAAGGTTACAGGTACAGAACAGGGTTTAAAAACTGTTTTGGTTTTGTTGGACAATAAATGCAGCATTTCAAATACAAAAATACAAAATAAAATAAAAAACCAAGCACCTACAGAAAGCCATGGGAAAACAGCGACAAAGTGATGCAGAAGAACTTGGAAGAACAAGGATTGTCGATTCTGGAAAGTTCTGGAGCAATAAATACAGTTCTCCTAAACGCTATTCTCCTTAGTTGGTGTCACTCCAACTTCGTTCTCCATTTTGGCGTTGGATCAGGTTGAGATCGGTGACAGTGGAAACTATAGCAGATGTCATACGTTATTTTCAACCTCATGTAATCATGTCTCAGTGAGTGAAGGATACAAGGAGACACAAACGTCTGCAAAATGTCTTCACAAGGCATATCTTTTTTATATACTTTATTTTTGTGTGATAAAGATAAAAGGCTTTGATTTAATATTTGAGAATAAGGGAGTTAAGAATTTTTAATCAGTGGTCCCCAACCCCCGGGCCGCGGACCGGCACCGGTCTGTGGGTCAATTGGTACCGGGCCGCACAGAAAGAATACATAACTTACATTATTTCTGTTTTATTTATTATCTGATTCTGAACAATGTTTTATTTTGGAAAATAACCGGATTCTCTCTTCCACATCTGTCTATGACTCACTCTTGATGCATGTCATGATGCCTCGGTCACATGTCTTACCTCCATCCGCTACCTTCTTAAAGGGGCTCCGGCCGCTAACACATAATACATTACCGCTAAATTCAAACCCCCAAGCGAGCAAAATGAACAAAAAACAACACAGTGTATTCACGTTTATTATTATATTTAGAAAATACCAGTTTTTGTGGTCATATCATTTTATTTTGTTGTATTTATCCACCACACCTTAAAGGCCGGTCCGTGAAAAATATTGTCTGACATTAATCTGGTCAGTGGCGCAAAAAAGGTTGGGGACCGCTGTGTGTGTTCATATATATATATATATATATATATATATATAGCTAGATAGATAGATAGATATACATAGAGAGAGAGAGAGAGAGAGAGAGAGAGAGATAGATAGATAGATAGATAGATAGATAGATAGATAGATAGATAGATAGATGGCACATTTTTACTGTGTGTGTGTGTGTGTGTGTGTGTGTGTGTGTGTGTGTGTGTGTGTGTGTGTGTGTGCAGCTTGTGTTGACAGTGGGCTTGCTAGCAGTGGTAGTCTACCTCTACACTGTGGTGGCCTTCAACTTCTTCCGCAAGTTCTACAACAAGAGCGAGGACGGAGAATCTCCAGACATGAAGTGTGACGACATGTTAACGGTAAGCTGAGTATCTAACACATAAACAAAAAACTTTCACCCTGCCTGCAAGCATTTTATCAGCAAAAACACTTACATTAAACACAAATGTTCATCTAGATTAGAAGCTACACAGACACCAGCTCCTCATTAGCAGCCCAGTGATCCAGGTCTGATTGACTGCTTTTGAGTAGCGTGCATGTTTATTTCTTTTTTGCTAATTGCCATGGTCCTGCTCTCTGATAGTATGGGTGTTAATTGCCATGGATGCCCTGCCACTACTCACTGCGCTAATGAAGGCTGTAAGTAGAACGACCCAGCCTCGAACACTCCCTCCGTAATGAAGGCAATGTCCCGAGCAGCGAACCTTAACAACAGCTTAATTAAGCTCACAGTGTTACATACCGTCTGAAGCAGAGAAGCGGAACGACAGCTGAATGTAATTAAAACAGGAGGAGTGGAGGTGGGCTTCGAGGACAGTGACGTCTACTCGACCTTTACTATCAAACACCATGTTAGTCCAAAAAACGAATGCTAGTGCATTGGAAAGTCTTATAGCAATTATATAGATGCAATTTAACTTAAACACACACAAGCATTTATGAAGCTTATTTGTAAAAAAAAATAATAATAATAATAAGCAAATAAATGGAGATTTTCTCTTTCAACCACAAGGACTTCAGTAAAGTCAGGTACTGATGTAGGTGAGGTGACCTGGGGTGCAGTCAGCGTTTCAATTCATCTCACAGGTGTTCAATACGGTATTGTGATCAGAGCTCTATAGCAGCCCAATCCATATCTTCCACTGCAACTGATGTAAACCAGATCTTCATGAATCTCACATCGTGCACAGGGACATTGTCATGCTGGACAGTAAAAGAAAAATGTAAAAGTGAAGGGAAAATGTAATGCTATCGCATCAAAAGACATCTTATACATGTGTGTATGTGTGTATATATATATATATATATATGTGTATATATACACACTATATTGTCAAAAGTATTGGGTCACCTGGTCATAAGTACGGTATGTGATTTTTGAGCGTCGCATTCCACATTTAGTCCCAATTTGCATAATTCCCTCCACTTTTCTGGGAAGATGTTCCACTAGATTTTAAAGTGTACTTATGGATATTTGTGTTCATCAGCCACAAGGGTGTTACGAAAGGCAGGTACTGATGTAGGTGAGGAGACCTGGGGTGCAGTCACCGTTCACATTCATCCCAAAGATGTTCAGTAAGGATGAGATCATAGCTCTTTAGCAGGCCACTCAAGATCTTCCTCTTCAAAGCATGTAAACCAGATCTTCAAGAAGCTCACTTTGTGCACAGGGGCATCGGCATGCTGGAGCAGGTTTGGGTTTTCAAGTTCAAGTGAATGCAAAAATGTTATTATAGCGCATCTAAAGACGTCCTGTACAATTAAGTGCCTCCAGTTTTGTGGTAACAGTTTGGAAAAGAACCACATATAGCAGGAAAGGCCAGGTGACCCAATACTTTTGGCGATATAGTTTTTGTACAATTATACAATTTCGGGACGTTTAGGGAGAAGAAATGCAAAACATAAAATTGTTTGTCGTTTTTTTATTAACACAGTTTATAATTTTTAACATTTGTGAACATCAACATTTGAGAAATTTGTATTTTTAAAATTATTTTAAATAAAATACCTGCTTGGTAAAAATAAAATATAAAATAATGTTTTATAAAAAATAAAATAGGATAAATCTAATTAATGCAATACACTATTTTATATTAATTAATTTGAGTAATCACTTAAATGGACAAATTAAATTGAAAAAATTTACATAGATAAAAAAAAATGGATTAAAAATTTAAATGGAAAAATTAAATTAAATAGTTGAACATTTGTACCCTATTTGGGTAATAAAAATGTGTATGTAAGTGTGTTTGTGTGTGTGTTTTACATTTAATATTACATTTTCCAAAGTTATGATCTTAATTGTTCTACTTATTTCAGCATACTTTAACAAATGTATTTATTCCTTCTATCCTTCATTCATTCACTTCCTCGATATGTGGAATTGTCAGGATTTTCTACTTTTAAAAGAAATTCTTGAAGCTGGACATAAAACACTAAAGAATCCATTCATTCTTTTAAATGTGTCACATAGGGCTAGCATTAGCCGCTAACCAGGAAGTGACTAGCGGCTATCACTAGCACTATGAGACACATTTAAGAGAATTAATTAGACACTTGTCATTGGTAGAGACCGCTGCTCTGTTGGGGTGAAAGACGTGTCCGTGTGTAACTGCAATCCCAAAAAATATCTAACACATTAAAATGAATGAAAATCTAAGGAATGATGTTCTTTAAACGCTGCCATAAAAACGTCCACTAAGTCCAAACTTGACATGACATGACTTATAATTTCCTCTGACAACATATCAAAGATCCATCGTTTCATTTACGCTTCGACCATCAGGTTTCGGTTGGAGCTCTCATCCATGCTGGATTCAATCTCTCTCTCTCTTTTTATCTGTCTGTCTATCAGTTTCTTTTCCTCTCTCAATATCGGTGTGCCTCCTATTAAGAGCAGACAGTGTGTGGTTCCGTGCTCCAGTGAAGGGGTTTGACATTCAATAGAAAAGGAAGCACAGGCTCAGCTATGATGAGGACCAGTGCCTCGAGCTCCAAAAAATCCCTCAGATTGATATCTGCAAGCCTTCTGGTCCGTGTGTGTGTGTGTGTGTGTGTGTGTGTGTGATCTGTGCAGGGAAAACTGGGTGTATATATAATATAACTCAGAATGTAATTTGACTTTTATTCTACTTAGTAAATTGTTCAGGCTTCTGCAATAATATTCAGCTGCAGCATTTTCAAAACACAGAATTACACATTTACACTATTAAAATAATAATAAATCGAATACATAATAGAAATAAATAGACTTGTTTGTTTGTTTGTTTTAAAGACAACTGCAATTAACACCAGAGTCAAATATGACAAAGGGGCCGCCAGATAGTGAAAAGATAACCAGGCAAGACTGGAACAGGATTAGGACGCCAACCAATAACGTTAAGGCGAGAACAGGAACTAATAATCAGATTTTTAAAAAAAGCACACGCTACTGTTGCCATGGAGCTGCGAAGTGCGCTGAGGGAGTGTATGGAGGACGGGATAGTGACAGCTGGCTATTATGTGCGTATTAGTAGGCTTTATAAGTACGGTTATTGTTCACTGGGGCATGCCGATAGATAAACAGATAGATAGAAAAACAATTTCCTGCATAAATGTTTATATATTCATAGGATTTAATAAACACCTTTGCTAATCACATCTCGATTTCTAGAACTGTTCCATATTAATCACTACAATCTAGATTACAAAACACAATTGTGTTTAAACTTATGCACATGCAACCATAGTTTTTTTTTTCTTGTTTTTATTTATTTATTTATTTATTTTTTTACAGATTATTCAACTTTTAGTGAGCATTTGTGATCAAAAATTGTTGATTGGTAATAGATCGTGATGGAGCCTCCTTTTTTGTAGACAGAGGCTGTATTTTCTCGATTCTATTGATATGGCCTGGGGTGCACAAACTTTTGTGTGTTCACCGTACGCATATCCATACCCATACGATCATGTAAAGTTTGGTTGTTTCCAACTTTTTCCTCAAGATCCTACAAGCCAATCAATTCAGCCAACAGCAAAGCAGGAAAAGCTTTTGATTGTTTCTTGTGGCTCACAAAAGACGTGTTGTGTAAGAGCACCATGTGCTACTTACAGTCGTGTTACATATTTCAGTCTGATTTGAACATGGAAAAACAGTTGTGTAATATCATTTAGAGAAGTTGCCATATCCTTCATATATCCTCAGTTTTTTGTTCGTTCATTTTATATAATGATGGCCCTCTATCTATATTTATAGCAAACATGCTCAATATCTATTACTTTCTATTATTACTTGTGTATATGTACAATTAATTGTGTGTGTGTGTGTGTGTGTGTGTGTTTGTGGTCCCTGCAGTGCTACATGTTCCACATGTACGTGGGTGTACGTGCAGGCGGTGGCATCGGCGATCAGATCGAGGACCCCGCAGGTGACGAGTACGAGATCTACCGCATCATCTTCGACATCACCTTCTTCTTCTTCGTCATCGTCATCCTGCTCGCCATCATTCAGGGTGAGACGGAGTGGTGTGATTTCATTCCGTGTGCAAAATATAACTAATCAGTGCTGAAATGATCAAAACTGAAAAATATATATCGTGTGTGTGTGTGTTAGGTCTGATCATCGACGCGTTTGGTGAGCTGAGAGACCAGCAGGAACAGGTGAAGGAGGACATGGAGGTGAGCGTGCAAAGTTCTCCGCTGCGGAAGCTTAACGTTCCTCGTTAGCTGTCCGCTAAACACGGTGCTAATTGTGCGTTCAGTGGGCGATGTGTCTTCTCGCTCTCTGGCTAATGGGTTCCACCTGCTTCACTGAAGAGTCACTGCACACTGAATGTGTCTTTGACAAAGAACCTGTACGAAATGTGCACCTTTTTTTTTTTTTTTGTTTATTAAACGAAGCGCAGCCTCTGTATAATAACCATAATTACCAGCTGCATCATCGCATTGGTATTGCTTGACATTCCACTCTTTTTGGTTTCTATGACAGTGATTTATTTATTTATCATTTGTTTAATAATTGTGTTATTTGCTTCGAGGATGAAATAGATGAGGGAACCATTTTTAATGCCCCGAGTTGCTTATTTTATTGTACGATGCACATTTGATCAGAAATCTTGTACTAAATCGTGAACGTTTGGAAAATGTTTGATATTGCGCAACATCTGTAAAGTCTGTAGACATTTTGTGTGTATGTGTGTGTGTGTGTGTGTGTGTGTGTGTGTGTGTGTGTGTGTGTGTTTAATGTGCAGTGCACTTCATGGTGTTTTTATTTTATCCTCTCACAGACTAAGTGTTTCATCTGTGGGATCGGAAACGACTATTTTGACACCGTCCCTCACGGCTTTGAAACACACACCCTCCAGGAGCACAACTTGGCGAACTATCTGTAAGTGCTCTACGTTTGTGTGTGTGTGTGTGTGTGTGTGTGTGTGGGGAGAGAAGGAAATCTTCTCAAGGGACACTACTATAGAAATGAAACTTGGACATATTTTAGAGTAGTTAATATGCAGCTTGAATAGCAGTACAGATTTACAGTCCTCTGAAAATAACTCAACATACAATCATTATTGTCTAAATATCTGGCAACAAAAGTGAGAACACCATAAGTGATAACAGCTGTAAAATAGAGAGTAAAATCCTCTCATACTGACCACTGAATGTTCAACATGGCACCTAATGGCCATGATGATTTGACAATTAGAATTGCTCTCCACAAAGATGGTCTAAGCTTTAGGAAGAATAACTTACTGGAACCATGTCCTGTGTCTGATGAGACTTGTTTGGAAGATAAACTTGTTTGGCTTAGATGTTGTCCAGCATGTGTGGTGATGCCCTGGTGAGGAGAACCAAGAAAATTGTGTCTTGCCTACAGTCAAGCATGGTGGTGGTAGCATCATGGTCTGGGGCTGCATGAGTTCTTCAGGTTCTGGGGAGCTGCGGTTCATTGACGGAAAGATGGATTCCAACATGTACTGTGACACTCTGAAGCAAAACATGATGCTCTTCCTTCAGAAACTGGGCTGAACAGCAGGTTTCCAACATAAAAACTACCCTAAACACACCATCAAGATGAAAACTGCCTTGCTGAGGAAGCATAACGTGAAGCTGATGTAGTGGCCAAGTACGTCTCCAGACTTGAACCCTAGAGAGCACCTGTGGGGCATCCTGAAGCTAAAGGTGGAGAAGCGCCATGTGTCTAACATCCAGCAGCTCCATGATGTCACTATAGAGGGGTGGAAGAGGATCCCAGCAACAACCTGTGCAGCTCTGATGAATTCCATGCCCAGGAGGATTAAGGCAGAGATAGATAACAGTGATGGTGCTCACACAAAATATATACATTTTGGACACAGTTTTGACATGTTCACTTGTTGCCAGTTATTTATTTTCAGAGAAAATCTGTACCGATATACTGTACTGTCCTCTAAAATATAGTAAAGTTTTATTTCTATAGTATTGTCCCTTGAGAAGATATTTTTTTTAATGTATTTTTTTTATATAAAATAAAAAAATAGAGGGTATTCTGTATGGGTGTGTATCTCTATGTATGTGTGTGCATGTGTTATAAAGAGATAAACAGAAAATAAAAACACGGCATGCATCTACTTGATGAAAATCGCGTGCTTCAGGGAGCAAGTGTGACGCCATGCCAATGCAGTTAGAGACTGTTTGTGAAGAATTTTAATATCAAACTCCAGCAAATGAGCCCACAGAGAGAGTGATGATGCATAGCCTAGCAGTGTGTAGCAATAAGGGAGTGTAAGGACTCTGAAGAGCTGTCCTGCAGGGAGGAAGACGCTTGCTGTGCGAGGAAGAGTCGTACTAATTACCTGGCTCCTTCGTGTCGGCGCGTGTCGTAACCACATACACTGCTCCGACATGCGAAACAGCAGTGCACACACTTTCTACCAGCTCTCACACACGTTTCATTTTACCCTGTTTTTTGGGAAAGAAACAAAACCAAGATTAATGAAATTCTTCATAAGGTGCAGCTCTTTTCATATTGTGGGTAAACATGACTTTAATCTGACTTGAATATATATATATATATATATATAATTATATATATATATATATATATATATATATATAATATTAGGGTGTCAAAATTAACACATTAACGCAAATTTATTTAAAGGGAGCAAATTTTATAAATGCCTGATTAATGCAGCACGCACTTCTGTTGGCCATTTTTAATAAAAATTGAAATAAATAAATATAAACGTAAATATAAAAAAAATTAAACCTTCAACGCAGCACACATTTGTTCATGGCATCCTAATAATTTCCACCGAACAATAATTTTTAATCACTAAACATTTGTTTTACTGAGGCGCCAAGTCTCAAATCAAACACCGAAATCACAACACATCCGGCAAATAAAACCGTCCGTGCGGAAACATTTGGTTCACACCGTTTGGTTTAAAACACAATTACAGGAATCTTTTGTCTTTATGCTCTCGGTTCAGTACTGTTTCACTAATAATAAACATGCATTTGCATAAAGAATCCATAGTTGTCCACACCCATGTTGATTAGAATATTAAAAACTTAAAAAGTATTCATTTAAGGTGCATTTAAAACATAAAAATGCGCAATTAAGTTGTGTTTATTCACAAATTAACTCGTGACAATCGTGAGATTAATTGCGATTAAATAGTTTAATCGATTGACAGCACTAATAAATACACATACACTGAACAGCGAAGAAGAGATTTTTACTGTGCATTCTTTAAAGGCGTCTTCGGTGCCTGTGCTTTTCATGGTCAGAGGTCACGCTGAGGAAAGTTTCTCTTTAACATGACAACATGATTTTTTTAAAACCTAGTATTCAAATCGATGTTGGCGAGGGAACAGCCTTTTTTTTATTTTTTTTTAGCTTCTACAGATGTAACCAGAAACAGGCCCTGATCTGTTTCACACCTATGAATGTAATGGTAAATAGATAAATAATGTGATGCCTTTCCATAAATTATGTATGTAATGAAAAGAATGATGGTTTTGACAAGATAAATAAAAGACTTTAGGACATGCACTTTACTTCACAGCGTCATTATTTTCTTTAAACAGCAAGTCCATTAGTGAAGCCCATATAGAAATCCCGAGACAGAAACACAAGCCTGTCTCCTCTATGACTCTCAGTAGTGCACTTACTTTTTGTCTCTCACTTTCAGATGATCATTATGCCAGAATGCAGCTGTGTTGATTGTTATGTTAATGTTTTTTCCCCAATTTATTTATTTCTTTTGCAGATTTTTTGTGATGTATCTCATTAATAAGGATGAAACAGAGCACACAGGCCAGGTAATCCCCCAGTTAATCAACCCCCCCCTTTTCTCTCTCTCTCTCTCTCTCTCTCTCTCTCTCTCTCTGATGCCAGATCTGTCTTTAACATTATCTCCTATAAGCTCAGATCTTATGGATTCTATGATGATTGATTTTCTCTCTACGTGCTTTTTTCCTGCTCCTTCGGTCAAAAATGTACTTTCTAAACCTGTACTGTTATTATTTCCTCAGTGAAGTGATTCTTCCAGCATTTGTAATCCCTCCATCCTTCTTCTTTAGTGTAGGCGATGTAGCACCATCAGCAGACGTTTCACTCTGTTGAGAAGTAAAGCAGAAAGGCAATCGTTTTTTTTTTTTTTTTTAGGTTTTTTTTTTTGGATCAAACTCACACAGTAGAAAGTTTAAGCAAAACTTTCACACCAACACTGAAACAAGGCAGTTAAAATAATTCTGGTTACTTTCTTTACTTTCCTGATTGTTTTGTGGTATCAGTCGACGTGTTTCTTCTGTTCCGTGGATAACTCTGTTACTCTGTTCCCTGTTCTGCTGCAGGAGTCCTACGTTTGGAAAATGTACCAGGAACGCTGCTGGGAATTCTTCCCAGCCGGAGACTGCTTTCGCAAACAATACGAGGACCAGCTCAACTAGTACACTTATACACACTTATACACATGACTACACACACACACACACACACTCACACACACACACACACAGACAAACACACACACATGCACTCACAGACTCTAGTCCCTTGGACTTCTCTGTGACTTACACGGAGGAGGACACTGTTTAGTTTGGAATGCGTTTGAGATTTTTGTACATAGCTGAACTGCTCCCAGAACACACTGGGGCTACAGACAGACAGAGAGAGTCTGAACGCTTCTCCATTCTACATTTGCTTTATTAAACTCATAAAGAGGAGCAAAAAATTGACAAAAATCGGGAATGAGAGGGAACGAGAAGGTGAGTCGGAGCGAGGACAAGGACTATGTGGGCGGATGATACGAAAGAAAAAGAGATGATGGAGGGCATTCTCATTCTTGGTCTCTTTATTTGTCTGGCTGGACGGATGAGCGCATGGATCAAGGGATGCTAAAGAAAGACAGGCACCATGATACTGGCCAGGGGCAACAGAAGGGACACAGTGCCTTACCAAGCAAAGGGTGAGCTATGCAAGCTGCGAGAGAGAGAGAGAGAGAGAGAGAGAGAGAGAGAGAGAAGCAAATGGAGCGAAGTCAAGAGGGCTACAATAGGTGCAATGTTCTACGAGTGTAGGTATATATAGGAGTGTGTGTGCGTGTGTGTGAGAGAGTGGGTGTGAAAGAAAGTAAGTGAATGGAAATACTTGTAAGGCTGTGTTCACGCTATGTGTAAAGGGGACAAGTGCAATCAATCACATCAAAAAACAGACGAAACACAAAATCACAACGCAGTCAAACAGACAGAATCAAAACACAGACGGTGGAATGTTTTATCCAGACAAAAGCTGTCCGTTTAAAACGTGACAATAACAGGGATTAATCTACACACATCGATCTAATTTAGGTACATTATGCTAAAATCCTACACTTGGTACTTCCTCCAAGCTGCCACTCTTGGGGCCCTTGAGCAAGGCCCTAATCAAGTCTAAAATCATCTTTCTTTCTATCAGGGCCATTAACAGGTGAGCACGGTCAATAACGTGTATCGCACACTTACTTCCCAATAAACACAAAGCCTTCGTGAATTTAGAAAGCAAACTACAAAGAAACAAACCGGCATCACGCGTGGTCCTATTTATTAGCAGCACATCAAATACACATGAACTCGCAATCCTTCATTCGGCCGAGATTAGTCGTCTGCGCCAGTCAGGGTCTTTTTTTGTTTGTTTTGACAAACAGGCCACAAATTGGATGCGTTTATGGTTCACGTGTATGATTTTGGCAGTATAAAACAAAGATTAGGGAGATGTATTACATACACTGTAGCTCACTGCATTGCACTAACAACTTTATTATTAGTTTTCAGGTATCTATTGGTTTATTCTCACCTTTAAGCTATAAATGAGTGTGCGAATGTGTGTGTGTGTGTGTGTGTGTGTGTGTGTGTGTGTGTGTGTGT
>JAAIIK010000113.1:849257-860967 GCA_014706435.1 Silurus glanis
TGTGTGATGTAGCTCTGTGTTCTGTTATCTAGGTCTATGTTGTGTGATGTAGCTCTGTGTTCTGTTATGTAGCTCTATGTTGTGTGATGTAGCTCTGTGTTGTGCTATGTAGCTCTGTGTTCTGTTATGTAGTTCTATGTTGTGTGATGTCGCAGTATGTTTCATGTAGCTCCAAGGTCCTGAAGAAATGTTGTCTTATTTCACTGTGTACTGCGTCAGCTACATATGGTTGAAATAACAATAAAAGCTTCTTGACTTTACTTGATTTCCTGACCTAGTTTGTTGTTAAGGTCATTTAAAGATTTTTTATTTAGCCATTTTGAGATTTGCCCTTTTAGTTTTGCCTAGGAGTGTACATTAATGTAATGGACACAGACCTGTAAATCTTTTTCTTTTTTTAGTTTTTTCCCCCCTCAGGTGTGTTGCGATTAGAAAACAAAAGTTCAGACTGTGCCTGGTAGATCTTCTGACGATTGTCTTTGGGAATAAATCAGTTAGGTGTGCTTCGAAATGTTCCACTTAAAATACTCAAAAAGAAGCCAATTGAAGCCAAATTTGAGTCATGACTGAAACAGTTTTACAGTTACAGCATTTATTAGAGGCACCTTTTTCTCCACATCTCTATCTAGTTTCCTTTCAGGATCTCGAGAGTCCACATTGTTCACACTCTGAATCACGTGTGTAATCTGTCCAATGGAAGGCGTGGCGTCACCGGCGGGGTGACATCACGGCCAGGAAGCTATAAAAAGCACATGGAGTGAAGCTGGCACCAGTTTCTGTTTGTTCATGGAGTGCTCTATGTGTATTTATGTCAATCATTTGTCTATTGTTTGTCAGGAAATAAAAATATGAAGGCAACCAAGAAAGCCAAGCACACTTTCCGGTGTGTTCCTCCCTGCCCCCGCTATATCACGGGGGATACACACAGCCTATTTGCGGCTTGCTTGGGAGAGTCCGTTCTCGAGGGAGATGATTGTGAGCATATCTTTGCGATCGCTCTGCTCCCGATGGGCACTATTCGAGGAGGATGCCCTTACGGTTCAGGCCCCACTCTTGCAGAGGCAGAGCAGCATGCCAGCTCCTGGGGGTCGCTAATGGACCTTGCGGAGGGTTTTGAGATGGGCTTTTCCCTATCTCTATTCTTGCCTGCTATCATTCACAGGCTTCGGGAGCACGCCTTTTGCACGGTTTCTTTCATCTGTGACGAGAGCATGCAGCTCCACCTCTCTTCCTCAGAGGGGTGGTTTGCTCTGTGACAGGGAAGTCGAGGAGCTCATGGAGGTTGTAGCTTGGCCAGCCAATGAGCAGAAAGACCCTCTGTCTGGACGAGCGCTTTCTGCCGCCGGCTTCACAACCTCCATGTCGGGGTCTTCCGTTCTTACCTGACCTGCACAATGAGGTGTCCAGGTCCTGGCCAAAGCCTTTTTTGGCCCGCCTCTTTAGCCCCAAAGCGCCGTTATACTCGTACGTCACGGGGATAAAAGAACACGGTTATGGAGCGATGCCATTGGTTGACGAGACCCCAGCAAGCTATCTCTCCGGGAATTGTATAGTCTCTAAAGACCACAACGTTATTATTAAGGTTTATACCTTAATAGAGAGATAGGGCCATATTGCTGGATGCCCCCCTTATGCCCATTGGCCTCTTCGCCGCTCTAAGTAGACATTCTCCTGAGGAAGGAGGCCATCGAGGTGGTCCCTCCATCAGACAGTCCGGGTTCTATAGCTAGTACTTCATAGTTCCCAAAAAGGTCAGTGGTTTGCGTCCTATCCTAGATCTATGTCAGCTAAACCGCTCACTTATGAGACTCAGGTTTAAGATGCTGACCCTCAAGCAGGTCATGTTTTAGATCAGATCCGAGGACTGGTTTGTCATGGTAGATCTAAGGGATGCATACTTTCATGTATCCTGAGGTTTGCTTTCGGCGCCGAAGCTTACCAGTATTGGGTTCTTCCATTTGACCTTTCCCTCTCACCCTGCACCTTCCCGAAGTGTGTGGATGTGGCTCTGGCCCCCCCTGAGACTTCAGGGCATCCGCATCCTCAACTATATCGACAACTGGTTGATATAAGCTCGATTAGAGCAGCTAGCAGTCCGGCATCGAGATGCTGTTCTCGCTTACATGAAGGCGCTGGGGTTTTGGCTGAACGCCATGAAGAGTGTGCCTTTTCCATTACAGAAAAGCACTTATCTGATCATATAATCTATTACTAATCATATGGGATTCGACCACTATACGTGCAGCTTTCCCCTGCCCGCATTTTGTCCATCCTTACAACTGTCAGGAAGGTCAGAGAAGGGCAGTCACTTACTGTCAAGCAGTTCCAGAGACTGCTCGGGCTTATGGCAGCATTATCCAGTGTGATTCCACTTGGCCTTCAACACATGAGACCCCTTCAGTGGTGCCTCAGGACAAATAAGTTCTCACGGAAGGGCAATCCCCTCCATACTATCAAGGTCACATGCCTTAGATGTTTGAAAAGATCCCAGGTTCCTGTCTCAGGTCCCCGTGCTGGGAGTTTCCTGTTGTTGCGTAATGCTTACAACGGATGCGTCGCTCATGGGTGGGGAGCGGTCATCCGCTTCACCCAATATCTATGGGAAGTGCCTTATCTACTATGGCACATCAATTGCCTAGAGATGCTAGCCATTCTTCTAGCACTGAAGCGTTTCCTCCTGGACCTCAGAGACCACCATGTGTTGATCTGTTTGGACAACACCTCGGTAATCTCGTATATCAACCATCAGGAGGGTCTGCGCTCACACCCCCTACTGGCATGCCAAATCCTCCTGTGGGCCCAAGGGAAGCTCATCTCCTCAAACACCCTCCCTGGGAGATTCCTCTAAGGAGGGCTCTCCTCTCTCAAGCAGGGGGCGCAATAGTTCACCCCCGCCCAGAGTTGTGGCGGACACTATTCTCCATTCCAGAGCTCCCTCCACAAGGAGATCGTATGCCGCGAGATGGCAACTGTTCAATGTGTGGTGTGAGCATCACCATTTGGATCCAGTTCACTGCCCGTTTGGTTCAGTGCTGGAATTCCTCCAGGACAGTTCACCAAAGGGTTGGCTCCATCCACCCTTAAAGTCTATGCGTCCGCCATTTCGTGCGTCATTATCATGCCTCTGAGGCGGGGCAATCACTGGGCAAAGAGTTTAGTGACGCATTTTCTCCACAGCACCTTAAGTGCCTGGGTGGGACCTAGCTGTGTGCTGGAAGCTCTATCTGAACCCTCCATTGAGCCGTTGGCCGAAGCATCTTGAAGGCACCTCACAGTCAAGACTGTCTTTTTATTTATCTGAAGAGAGTAGGATATTTACAGGCCTTCTATATGGCCCCTTCTTTTCTGGAGTTTACTCCAGGTATGGCCAGTGCCTTTTTGTACTCTAGAACGGGTACATCCCCAAGGTGCTCTTGATCGTCCCATGACCTGTTAGGCTACAGGTATTCTATCCTTCTCTGTTCCAGGCCCCAGACCAGGGGAAGCTGAACTGGGTGTGCCCGGTACGAGCACTGGACACTTACATACAAAGGTCTGTGGAGAAAGTCAGATCAGCTGCTCATTTACAACGGCCCTCCAATGAGAGGCCTCCCTGCAAACAAGCAGACCTTGAGCAGATGGATCGTTGATGCAATTGCATCCTCTTATGAGTCCTGTGGTCTCCCTGCTCCTTTTGGGGTACTAACTCGACCCGGAGTATCCCTGCAGCGCTTCCTTCTCACTTACAGAAGCTGGTGCCAGCTTCACTCCATGTGATTTTTATAGCTTCCTGGTTGTGACATCATCCCGCCAGTGACGTCGCGCCTTCCATTGGACAGATTATATACGTGATTCAGAGCGTGGACAACGCAGAAGTGTTCCCAAAGCGTTGCGACGCAGTGTCTTGTTCCCTCTTAAAAATGTAACATTAAGACGGTCCTTGTTTGATACATAAGCATACATATACCCCCGTGTTTGAGTTTTGCTGGGTTGGAGTATTTCCATCAGTTTCAAAGCTATTTTTGTTCCATGTTTCATGTTTTTCAGGGTTATTGATCTTGTTTCGCTTTTCTCATTCTTGCCTTGCACAGCTCATGTTGTTTGTTGATCGCCTAACCTTTGCCTGCCCCATGTTTTTCACTTAGCTTGTCGATTTGGATTTCTTTGCCTTTTATATTAATATAAAATTCTATCTCTGAACTTGTATCCCATGAACTTCCGCCTCCGTTATCGTTAGCACTCCCAATACATGACCAAAATGTCTCAGATGGAAAATTTGTCATTTAGACAGGACTTCACAACAAATAATTTTTAAAACAGAAGAATAGATATTAAAACAAATACAATTAAAGATTAGACAATAAGAAAGCCTAGCAGTATCACCTTAAGTGTTAATTAACCCTCTAAAGCCCACTCAGACAGGAAGGGAAATCCCCCAAAAACTACCCAATTGGCCCAATGTTTCAATATTACAACATTTCCCTAAAAACCTACTAAAATTAAAAAAATGTAAGATTTTGCATTAGAAAACGTGTACAAAATCATATAAATTGTAAAAAAAAAATCTATATTATAAAGTTAAGAAAGGTGGTAGCACAGTGTTTATGTAGAAATTCCGATTAGAAGGATGTGAGTTCAAATCCATCCAGTTACCTCTGCTGAAGCTTAAGCAAGGCCCTTAACCTTGAACTGCTCAGTCGTACAACTGAGAAGCTCTCCATAAGGATAGCTGTGAAATGCTGTAAATTGAAAACCTGTAACACATTTAAAGTAGCAGTATTATATAATAAACATACCATTTTACCCAATATGTTTTTGCCCAGTGACTTAATACTGTTATTCAATGCAGTGACATAAATAAAGAGTTGTAATTTGCTTTCACAGCAGTGTGTGTTTGTAACCATCTTAAGGCCAGCTTGCAATCCACAATTTCTCGAGTACATTTCAACAACTCATTAGGGGGAGCTGTGACATTTGCAGCATTACATTATAACTAATCAATATCATTTTTTAAAGAAATGCACTAATCTCTAGCACGTGGTTAGAAAGTTGTTCAATTCAGTAACTGCCCACGAGCGTGTGGATTAAAGCCAATTAAAAAGACCACAAGAGAAATACAGGATTACACCATGCTTCCTCCAGGGAAATACTAACCCTGAATCGAATGCACACTAGAGATGAGGAGTTATTCTGGAAATCAATAGAGAGTAGAGACTGGTGAGGTTCCTCATAGCTTCACTTCAGGAAGAAAAAAGGATCCACAGGCGGCTGAAAAAATTTGGTTTCTACAGCAACTGTAATGACTTACTGCTGTGCTCTGATAACAGAGGAAGGCTGGTGTTACATGCTTTGTGGCGTCCTGATGGCCAGATGCTCAACATGTACACAAACCCTTGATACAGAAAAAGAGATTGGGACCTGCAGGGTTTTTTTCCTCACATGCTGCAGTGTAAAGGAATGGTGTGGTAATTGCACTGGAAGTGGAGCAGTGAGTGGTCATATAAGGGAGGAGCAGCAGGGCTGCAGCGATGGTGTAGTGAATTTAAAGTCCTAGGCTTCCTCAGGGGAGTTGACAGAGTTAATGCATCGCTCCAACACAGCACAGCATATTCTTCACAAGGGGCAGCAGTTTTGTCCTTGTTAACACAACAGGGTACATTGGATTTATTTGAATCCAATTGAATCCTCTTTGAATCCAATTACAATGCTAAATGTGAGAGGTTTTTTCTTCAGGCTATAAACTGTATATATGTGTGATGTGCAAGGCAAGAGATGGTTAGTTATTCAGCTGCAAGTATTGAGATTTTGCTCGGAATTTGATCAGAATTTATTTCTCGACATCTTTCCATTCATGTGCTTGAACTTTTGCATGTTTTCGATCCTTCTCTTCTCTTTACCCCCTTTCCCACTACCTCAATCTCCCACTTTGCCTTACACAACATGATTTGACATTACCTTCTTGACATTTTTATCACCATAGTTTGTCTTGTTTGTAAAAGTTCTCATAATCTCTTTCTATCAAAATGCAGTCAGCGAAGAAAACAGTGGTCCCTTAACATTACTGTTCAAATGCCATGGTTTTTCGAACATAAGGGAAAAACTGCAGATGAGCATGCCACATAAACTTAATCTTTAAGCTGAAGTTAACGTTTGACAGCCTGCTAGCTGTGCAAATCCCCAAGGCTATGCCCATAAAAGGTGCAACGTATAAAAATTTTAAGCTACGTTATATGGACAAAAGTACTGGAACACATGACTTTTTCAGCCATCTGTGTTTTTTTTTCTGAAGCTGTTACCACAAAGTTGGAGGCACAAACATTTTCAAGCATGACACTGCATCTGTGCACAAAGCTAGATCCATTAAGATATGGCGTATATGGGCTGGAGTGGAAGATCTCCTACTGTAGAGCTCTGACCTCAACCTTACCTTTGTAATGAACTGGAACACTGACTGCACCCCAGGCCTCCTCACCACACCTACATCAGTAACTGACTTTACTAACACCCTTGTGGTTGAATGAGAATAAATTTCCACAAGTACACTGCAAAATCCAGTGAAACATCTTCCCAGAAGAGTGGAGGGCATTATAACAGCAACTGCGGATTGGTCAAAAAAAGCAACACAAATCTTATTGTCAGGTGCCTGTAAACTTTAGTCTATATAATGTTTAGCAATGTTAACAAAGGACTACTCAATATTTGGCATTTTTATTGATTATTCATTATAATAGTGTGGATTCTACACATTGATCAGCCATAATTATAAAAAGCACTGACAAATTAAGTAAATAATAATACATTTAATTGCATTTATCAACCGGTAGAATCTATTAGGGAGATAGTGAAAAGTCAGTTCTCAAAGTTATCTTTCGACAAGAGCCAGATTGGGATGCTTAGTAGAGTCAAAGCATCTCTCAAATCCTGCAGGTCTTGTGGGATGTAAGCAATGGTTAGTACCTAGCAAATCATTCTGACAAAAATGTAACATATCCAACCAGGACTAGTATACGTCAGCTGAGTGTATTATTTTCTCATTCTCAAGTTGAATTGACCTAAAAATGTGCAACTTGATATTTGATATGTGTATTAGCATCTAACGCCCAAGAATTGTAGGAAATTCTTAATGCATTGAGCCTGTACATGAACCCATATGAGCGTGTTATAAAAGTCACCCAATGTCTGTACAAAAAAAGGAAAAAAAACGTTTCTTTAATGGTGTACATGACCCCCTTGATGTCCTTCTCATTTATCTTGTTACCTATACCTAGCCTTGCAAGGTACAAGACATGATTGATTTCTCAGACTGTTTTCTTGCCAGAGATAAAAGCAGTTTCTTGCTGATCTTTGCTTTCAACTCTCAACTCACCTGAATTAGCTCATCAACCCATTTATTCATCTGCCCTGTTTGATCTGGTCTGGTATGTTGGGAATACAGATTTCTTGAAACTGTGCAGGATTGTGAGAGTAATAAAAAGAAAAAAACCCTGATCTACAACAACACTAATCTCTGAAATCTATGGATTGTAAACACAGTTTCTAAACAGAAAATAACTTGTTTTTAAATCTATTGCATTTTAAAAGCAATGTTCTGCTGATCTGGGTTTAGTATGTTTGTGCCAGACAATGTGCAACAGCCTCCAAGAACACAGAATACAAATATGGCTGCGAGAAGCTCATTTTCCAAACAATAGACTCTATCACATTTAAGTTCACTCGATTATTAATTGTCCACACTTGCTCACAATCATTCCTGCCTGTAACCAATCACTACACACCATATATAGGTCAAGTCCACACTAATACATTTTAGTTTACTTTCTCTCTGTTTTGGCTCCACACCGACGGCGTTTTTAGTCAATGAAAACATAGCTTTTTTTTAAAAAGGCTCTCCAAAGTCGCAGTGTGAACAGTGAAAATGATGATGGATTTCTACTCATGTGACGGTGCCTTGCCCCGACATTGCCGCAAAGTTTCGTGAGCATTTTCAGACGTTTCAGTGTGGATAAGCAACTTTTGGAAAATGATTGAAAATAATAGTGGGGATGCGGAGCATTTTTAGACAATTTCTTCAAAAATATACAATTAGTGTAGACATATTCATAAAAAAAAAAAATACTAATAACAACTAAATATACTTGATTTTTGTTTGCACCAATTTAATAAAAAAAATTTTTTTGCCAAGTTTATGTTGTTTGCATTTAGAGTGTAAACAAAGCATGTTCAAAACATCTGGCTAGGATATTGGATTTTGTCCACTTTTCAGTAAAACTTCTTCCTGCACTTTTCCCATCTATCTTAACTCACCTACTGTGACACTCTGTTGCCCTAGCAGACTTACAATTATATTGTTTATTTTTATTTGTAAAATAGAATAAAATGAAGTAATGTGACAATTAGAATGCATGTCTTATACTAAATCTTAATTCAACCTACTCTGTGCTCAGGCACATTTGCAGTTTATAGACTGCTTTTCCTTAATTACTCTACATGCTCACTTTTTTTTTCTCTGGTGTGATTTTCACTTCAGTGCTCTACATATAAGCCAGATTTTAAAATCACTAGAGATCCCATAACTCCACATATGCCTACATATAGAAAACTGTAAACGTGTGAAATTGTCTTTGGCGGTCGAAGCTGCATTTGAAACAGATTATATAGCTCATGGGCATGAGGCTTTCTTTCCTCTGTGACTTTCTTTAAATGATTGTAGGATATGTAGTTACCATTAAAAACAAAAAAAGGGTGATTTTGCATGTATATTATATAGTTCTTTATATATTTGAATGCAATGTTGTTCTGCCTAGTCTCATATTTTTGTGTCCAAAAACTATGTGATTAGGCAGATGCAGTAATAAGGACCTTTATATATACACTATATGGACAAATAGACATTATATGGCTTTTAACAACCTTCACTCTTCCAGGAAGATAGTCCAGGTGAGGTGAGGTTAAGAGGCCTGGGGTGCCAATTCTTTCCAAAGGGGTTTAATAGGGTTGAGGTCAGAGCTCTATAGCAGGCCACACAAGATCTTCCAGTCCAACCCATGTAAAGCATATCTTCACGGAGCTGGCTTTTTGCATAGGTGAATTGTCATGCTGGAACAGGTTTGGGTGTCTTTTGGCATCTAAAGACATCCTGTAAAATTGTGTGCATATAACTTTGTGGTAACAGTTTACATAGCATTAAACAGGTGTGATACATTTCTTCATATACTAGTGTGTATCATAGTACAGTGGTACCCCGCTTATCGACCTTAATCCGTTCCTTAAAACCGGTCGAAATGCGAAAAGGTCGAAGAGCGAATGTACACGCAATATACAATATACACGCACTAAATTGTTATATTGACCGCTAAATAACACTTTATTGTTCGCAAACCGAAGTTTAATTTACGATAGATGCTCTCTCCACGAAGGCTGAGGCGAGACTGGGAAGATCCTTTCCCTCGCTCCACGTGGGTCAGGGTCGATAAGCGGGCATTTGGGTCGATAAAAAAAAGGTCGATAAGCGGGCATTTGGTCGTTCAGCGGGCGCAAATTTCGGTCGAAAAACTGTTCGCTAAGCGAAAAGGTCGATGTCTGAGCCGGTCGATAAGCGGGGTACCACTGTATATAATATTTTGCTTCTCTGCCTTTGCTTGTGGCAATAAAGCTAATTAATATTAGTTAGCTAGTTAGCATTATTCCACGAAATGCGATTTGTGTTTGCCACAATTAGCTGGCTTGCTAATTATGTTGTATATATTTATTGTAAATATGTACATATATTTCTCTTTGTATTTCTTGCACTGCCACTATCAGCCCCTCTACTGCTATGACTAGTAGCAGCATTATGTATAGATTTATAGTCCTCTTTTGCACATTACTGTATAATGAGAGTATACAATAGGTTTACTGGTCGGCGCTTTTTTGTGTTTTGTGTATCTGCCCCACACTGTCTTGTTGTTGTCTGTCTGCACTGTTTTTGTCTGTACTGTTTGCACTAGGTTGCACACGATGCACTTTATGTGACACTTTATGTTGTGAATGTAGCACCAGGGTTCTGGAGGAACGTTGTCTCATTTCACTGTGTACTGCGACAGCTATATATATGGTACACATGACAATAAAAGCTTCTTGACTTGATTTGACTTGACTTGAACAAAATGTAGACTCAGTACACCTGCCACTAGGCGGTGTATTCCAAGCATTTCATTTATTCAGCATTTAAAATGTCTTCAAGTGGTTTCAGTTTGTAAAATACAGTATGTGACTTTCTGTATGTGTTTCCCCTGAGTTCACATGGGTTTCTCCTTCCTCCTTAAATATAACAGTAGATAACTAACTAAGATAAATTGACCCTAGGTATGAGGGGTTCGTTAATAAAACGTGTGAGAATGTGTTGTGCATGATGCCCTGCAATCTACCAGGGTTTAACCCAGTCTGTGTTCAAACCTCAGACCCAGTGAAACCCTTGTCAGATTGGATTGAGATTTTTTTGAGATTTTTTTTGGCATTGCCCAGTATTTTGCTTTATTTCACATAAACGGTTTCCAAATCAAGCATTCCCACTACATAATGCTACCATAACCATGCTTCACTGATTTCACGATAATGAGCAGTGTTTGGTTTCCACCAAATGAAACACTTTGTGCTCTTCCATACTCATCACTTTTTTGTGTTCAGGTTGTGGCTTCTGTGTGAACAGCTCAGCATCTTAAATCCTAGTGTTGAATTTAATAGTTAACCCGATGGTTGCCTTTTTGTTGGAAATCTTATCTATTTAATGTTGCTCCACCATAAATGACTTTGGCTGCATATGCAATCATAATATTTATTAGAAAACTATTTCTCAAGTTTGATTGATTGTCAGTGTTGTGTTCTATTTGGATATACAGGTAAATGCATGCCATATAGATCCAGATGCTCCAGGCTTCTAACACTACAAAGTTCAAGGGTGTTGAATAATTATACAAGGCACTGTATGTCAAAACTGGCAGCGTTGTAATACAAGACCAGGAGGTGGGATTAGGTTTTCTAGCTCCTGCCAGATCTTAGGAAGGATTTTAGAGAGAATCTGTCGCACCAGCTGGCAGGCGTTGTTGAAGACACAGTTTTTTCCCATCTTGTTCACTAGCTGTCCAATTTTTTTTATCAGAAGACTGTCATATAACCCATGTTCCAGAAGTGCAGGAGTCACTGAAAAAAAAAGTGTTGTACTGAAAGAAATGAAGAACGAAAAACATGGCTTTTGATTGTAAAGGCAAAATGTTTTACTTAGTGGCTTTTAGAAATCGTTTTATAACACAAAGTAATGAATTGCCAGGATTAATCATAGTGACATTCTGTGTGTCCCTTTTTGGCCCCTATTACCGTCAGTCATTCACTATTTCACGTCTATTTATCTTCACAGTCTCCTTTTCCTATTCTGGTGTGATCTTTAACTGAAGCTCTTGACCTGCATGTGTTTGATGTGTAGAAAAGTGAATGTGGGTGAACAGGTGTTTCCATTAAAGTGAAGGGTGAGTGAATGTGCATATATATATATATATATATATATATATATATATATATATATATATATGACCCACATATAATAACTCATTCGCACTAAAGAGCAGTTAACCTCCAAATTAGAAAGAGATCAATCTGACGGTTTTGAAAAAGCAGAGAAAAAAGAAAAAAGCATCACCAATTTGGATTTTTCTCTCTCTCTCTCTCTCTCTCTCTCTCTCTCTCTCTCTCTCTCTCT
>JAAIIK010000113.1:870088-887883 GCA_014706435.1 Silurus glanis
TATATATATATATATATATATATATATATATATATATATATATATCATATACTTTGGCCCAGACGTGTGTATGTGTGTATAAAGAAGACAGCATAACCATAAAATGTATTGTAGAAAGATGAAAAAATAAATCTCTGTTTTCTGATACCATTCACACAGTGGGACATGAGGGAGAGCTTCAGCCTCAAGCATTTGTTCTTTACCTCTGTTGTTGAAAAAATTAGAAAACAACAAAAAAAACAAACAAAAAAGGATTTCCAATACTTCAGTGAGGGAGAGAGGGCACTGAACAGCATCCACATGATAGCTTTGTTAGCCATATTTGTAATCACCACCGATACACACTTGGCCATGAGTAAGTATTTATCCTGAAATCTGGCAACCAAGCAATCACTCCTGCTGAGAAAAGAATGAAAAGACTCGCTTTATTCATTACACGCATGTTTAGCACGGTTGTGTCTGTAAAACATTTTGATTTCATAGTCATGAGACATTAACAGGACAACAACATGGCCAACAACATGGCCTGACATCTGATCATTTGCTGTATTTTTTTTTGGGTTTTTTTTCAGTATCATGACTTTTTTCAGTATCATGACCAAAGAAAATCACAACAAGTGATCAATAGGTGATAATTATTTTCTGTCTGTCTGTCTGTCTGTCTGTCTGTCTGTCTGTCTGTCTAATTTGTATACAGCTGACTATAACATTTATGTGTTGACTTGACTTATGTGTACTTTTTGAACATTCCACAATTTTTATCGTCCACTCTTCTGGGAAGATGTTCTACTAGATGTTTGAGTGAGCTTGTGGAGATTTGTGTTACAAGGGTGTTAGTAAAATCAGGTGTCCACTGATGTAGGTGAGGTGAGGAGGCCTGGGATGCTTGTTAATATCATGAACAGCAGCTACGCTAATTCCTCTCCACTAACATAATGAGGTTCCACCTCATGAAAATTGTGGACCTTTAAAGAAGTAGATGCCAACCCCGCAAACATCTCGAACCATCTAGAGACGTACCAGCGCCAATTGGATCCCACCTCATGTGGCGTTTGGACATTAGACCTCTTTGAGTGTTTAAAGGCTCTGGCATGAAGTAGCTGGTGTTGGATCTGTGATGATCGCACATGTTAAGCTATTTTTTGAGTTGTTCAGTAGCTCCTAGTTTTATAACCATATAGACTGTATAAGACTGTAGAGAGGACATTACTTATAATCTTACACTCCAGTGCTCATGTTAGTTCTCACTCTCCAGTGTTCTGTATTGTTTAAAGACTATAATCACACTCTTGATATCACCCAAATGAGGATGAGGTTCCTCTTTTGAGTCTGGTTCCTCTCAAGGTTTCTTCCTCATAACATCTAAGGGAGCTTTTCCTTGCCATAGTCACCATGGCTGCTCATCAGGGATAAATGCACACCATTCACCTTACAGTTTTTCTCAACTGCTTTCAGTCATTTCTCAGATCAGAATTGAAGTTTGCAGATCTCCAAGTGCATTTCTCAAAACAACACGTACAAACCGCACAACATAGTGGATAACCGGAAAATACGCGTCACCTGCTCAAAATGCTTTGTCTATCGTGCAAAAGCGTGTTTTTTCATCAATCATTGTGTCAGAGGCAGCAGAATCCCATGTCATTTTTTCAACAATGTGAACGTGACAGGCAAAATTATTAGTCATGTTGTCAGTAGAACATCATACTCAGTTTTAGTTATTTAAATTATACTCAAGTCAGGTTTTGATGACTAGAAACCACTAAATTACCGTACTAGTGTGTGTCATAATTTACAGTGTCCCTCTGGTAAAAAAAAAGAAGTTACTCTTGCAAACCATTGTGCATCAACCAGGTGTTACAGTAATTTACATGGTATGAATAGATAATTTTTCTGATTGAGTCCATTTAACCTCATCTAACCAATCAATATCGACTGTATTCACATTTTTACTGTACTGTCAATAGTGGTACTTACATACAGAAAACAAAGGAAACTACACATAGGCTATTTACCGACAAATGGAAACCTGAAAAAGACAAAGTGGGAAAAACTATACATGTACAACAGAAGGTAAAGGTAAAATTACGTGGCAGTTTTCCTATGCGTCATGTCGGTCCTGTGTGTTGGGCCACAGATTCTCATCCACATCACAACATATATTTTCCCTTGCTATGCACGGTGGAAAGAATCTTCTTGAGTGCCTAATCCAGCCTCTGCATGCATCTGCTGAGATGTCCTCACATGCTGCATCCATGGCAGCCGGCGATGTCATCCGTGTATGTGGCTGATGATCATAAACCTTCCACCTCCAAGCCGAGAAAAACTCTTCAATTGGGTTCAGGAAGGGGGAGTAGGGTGGAAGGAATTCAATCAGCATCCTGCGGTGGTGGACAAACCACTGCCTGATGTCGTCAGAGTGATGGAAACTGACATTGTCACAAATTACTACATACTTTGGTAGATCATCTCGATTGAGGTCCCTCTCATCTTCAGGAATGACATTTCTATAGAGATTGTCTAAGAATGTAAGGAGATGCTGTGTGTTGTACGGTCCCATAATAGGAATATGAGCTAGCACACCTTGGTCTGAAATAGCAGCACACATAGTGATGTTTCCTCCACGTTGGCCTGGGACATCAACAGTAGCTCTCTGGCCGATTAGATTTCTACCACGCCTTCTGCCTTTGGCCAGGTTGAAGCCAGCCTCATCCAAGTATATGAAGTTGCACATGTTTCTCTTCGTTAACGAAGGTGAAGACTCACCTGAGAGCAATTTCTCAATTCTGGACATATTTCTTAACAAACATGTACTCACAATTTGTAGAAATCTGTACAGACATACAATTCTGACAACATGTTCACTCATTTTGATAGTACAGACTTCCAACCTGAGAAAAAGACTAATTGGTTCGGTGGTTGTGACATTTCAACTGAGAACCAGGACAAGTTATTTTGCACAGCAGGACAAAAGCAACAAGAATTGTCAAAAGCAGCTGACAAATGTACAGAACCATTAGCATGTTGTCCAAAAGCAATTGCAATTTGATGAAAACAACAAGACATTGCTGATATGATGTGAAAAACTGACAACAGGATCTGACGGTGGAACGAGTAGTTTTGAGAAATGCAGTTCTGTTGTGAGAAATGACTGAAAGCAGTTGAGAAAAACTTTAACTCGTAAAATTCTGTAAAGCTGCTTTGAGACAATGTCCGTTATGAAAAGCGCAATAGAAATAAACTTGACTTGGGGTGAAGTCAGCGTTCACATTCTTTCCAAAGGTGTTCAGTAGGGTTGAGGTCAAAGCTCTATAGCAGGGCACTCATCCTTCACTCAAACCCATGTGTCATGCTGGAAGCGGTTTAGGTTTAAATCCTACTGTTTGAGGAGGAAACACATATGGCTGGAAAAGTCAGGATGGAAAAGTTTAGGTTTGTGTAAATGTATTATAGAGGCTTCACTGCTCCACTGTTTTGCATGCATTTTTAAAACCCATCTTCTCTGAGAAGTAAAATACTTTTTCTTTTCAATTTCAAGGTATAAAATTTATTAAGTTTACATTCAGTGTGTGTGTGTGTGTGTGTGTGTGTGTGTGTGTGTGTGTGTGTGTGATTCAGAGATTCACATAATTCCAGGTGGATAGAAACCCACTAAAGAGACCGTGATAGTGCCCGTAATCAGTTAAATATATCAGCAATGCATTTGAATACTTCGGATTTCTAATTCCCGTTCGATATGTGGCACATTATATGATAAGGGACTGATGGATGGGCATCGTATCGTATGATTTGTATTGGCTATATTCCTATAATGGAGCATAAATAAATGCAATGAGAGCGATGTATCGCAAATTTTCGCTCTATAGAAGAAAACCTGTCCATCTGTGCTTGTATAGGACAGCAAGTAATTACATTCTAGAGCTTCGTGTAGATCAGGAAGGGGTAAAGAAAATCCTATCTGCTCAGATAACACAAGCGTGCGCACACACACACACACACACACACACACACACACACACACACACACACACATACACATGCTCAGTGTTAATAACTTGTTTTTGGGTGTTTTGTGGCAGAGCCAATATGCACACTGACAGGCGTTTAGAGCTTGAGTGGGTGTGATAAACTGCACTGAAGTGCACAGTTCAGCCACATTCAGTGTGTGTGTATATGTGTGTGTCTCTTGTCTAGTCCCTAATGACTGCCTATGGAGGCTTATTACCATGATGCTAATTCTCCATGGCATTTTATCAAATAGATGTTTCACTTTAAGTGTTGAAGACATTGTCTCAGGTCTATTATCTTACATTAACATCAGTACTTTAATTGCTGCAGAATGTCAGCAGCTAACAGACACCTAGAAGTGTAGATCGAAACTGAAAAAGAGTAAACAAATTGAGATAAACATGCCCTGAAACGGTATGTACGAAACAAAGAACAGTAATTAATGTGCGCATTTTTTAATCTGATTCATTTCGCGATCAAGATCTTTTAACATCCATATGAAACGATTAAAACTAGCATGCTGAATTATTGACATTAGCCGTTTGTTACACGCTAGCGCTCTAATTGCTGCTCGTCACATGCCCAAAAATTTGTTTGATTTTGTACAGTGTGTCAAATTTAATGTGAACAGTTTATTTGCAGAGTAAATCTGTTTCAATTATTTAACATTTGTGTACAGCGTAGCATATACATGAATTGATTAGGATTAATTGTTTACAACTGTTTGAAATCCAGATTGCTATTTTTTAATCACGTTTCTTTTTTTTTATGTTTATGCTTGATGCTGAATGCTTCATCGCTGCTTTTTAATAAGACTTATCGCATAGCCTTGGTTGAGACAGACTTGTTTTTGTTCAGTCTGCTGTATAAAGAAATAGGCTCCATGGGGAGAAATGTCCTGCTGAAAATATTTCGCCCATGGCAGAGGAGAAGAAAAATGAGTTTTGTTGCAGGAATTAGGAGTAAAACATTTGCAGTTTGAAATTTTGCAATTTTGCACAGAAAAAAATGGTAAGATAATGTATCAGATGTTGGAAAATCAGAAATTCTGACATAAAGGTAAGAATTGCAAAATGGAAAATCTGTCTGGACTATAACATAATTACAAATAGAAATACAGTATATGTACTATAAGTATTGGTACTATAAGTATTGGGACACCTGACTGTTTCAGCCATATGTGTTTATTTCCAAAAACCGTAACCACACAGATTTTAGGATGTGTAGGATTACATTTTCTTTTCAAGTGAACTAGGAGACCCAAAATTGTTCCAGCATGACAATGCTTTGGTCCACAAAACCAGCTCTATGAAAATATAGTGTACATGGATGGGAGTGGAAGATCTTGAGTGGCCTGCAATAGAGATTTCACCTCAACCCTACTGATCACCTTTGGGAAGATCTGGAAACTTGAATGCACCCCAGGCCTCCTCACCTCACCTACATCAGTACCTCACCTTAGTGGCTGAACGAGCAAAAATCTCTGATATAAACAAGCTTTACGTTCCCCTCAGGGGATATATATATATATATATATATATATATATATATATATATATATATATATATATATATATATATATACTGTGTCCACAGTGTTTCTTGTCTTACACTTCTTCACACACTTATGGATGGGTTCCCGTCTTGAGTCTGGTTCCTCTCAAGGTTTCTTTCTCATAACATCTAAGGGAGTTTTTCCTTGCTACAGTCGCCACGGCTGCTCATCAGGGATAAATACACATCGTTCACCTTGACTGTTAAATTCTGTAAAGCTGCTTTGCTTTGAGCTGCTTTGCTTTGAGACAATGTCTGTTGTGAAAACAACCCCCCCCACACACACACACACACACTCACACACTTATTATATGGCAATTATATACAAATACTAATTATTTATGTTGTTATTATGTATATTAAGTTCCTCATACAGTTTCAGGTTTGTGTATGTTGTTGGATAACTAACTATGGATGCAAGACTAACCAATTCAATTATCCTGTATACCACCTGGAACGTTTTTAAATGTATCTACTATTGCAAAAATAATATATAAAAATGTCTATTTGATTTGAATGTATTAAATGAATTAGCCATATAAAGTTCAATGAAGCAGCAGGAGCACACGATGGAATTAACAGAACCTTGTGTGGTCCCTGCCATGAACAGTGTAATGCCATGTAGCAGAAGAAAGTGGGCAATTCGCTTTATTACATATGCACATAAAAAAAAAATACTCCTCCCTGAAGTCTGTTCTACTGCAGCAAAAAACTAAAAATAAAATCAGAAACATAGCCAGAGCCAAATAAAGTTCAGCTCCATCCAGAAGGGTTTTTGTTGTTGTTGGTTTTTACAGTTAAACATCCCTGAACAGATAGATGCCATGCTGAGGATGTTTCATAATACTTCACACATGGTCTCCCGTGGTTCTTAATTATAATTACATTTAATGTATGACCTCATAGCCTTTAGAAGCTATAAGGAAGGGATTTTAGAGACATTCTAGAAATTCCTCAGTAAAGTCGTAGCAGAAGTGATCAGGAGAAGATGCTAGGATCTGGCTTTTTGAGAGTACTAGGATGAAGACTGTTGTGTTAATTGGTAGTTTGGTGTAAATAACTTTGTTATTTAAAAAAAACATAGCAGAGGACATAAAAAGTCGGTCTGCTTCGGTTTGCTGTTCTTATTTCTGTGGCAAATGATTCCTGTTATTAGAGCAGCTCTGAAACCTGCGGCTCTCTGATGTTACAGAGGCATTAGAGCCTGCAGCAGCCTGTGATTAGATCAAAAAGCCGATCTGAGCCCTTATGGCCCATATCTACTGTAAATCAGTACACCAAAACCAGCAATTACATTCATCCAGCACTGATGCTCTCACAGCACTGCTGCCCTGTACCTGCTCTCTCACAGCTGCTCTGCTCTGATACTGCATTTAATCTAGAAATGCTCAGACAGACTAGTGTCAAATTGCTTTCATTCTTTAACACTATTTTCATAAGTATGGGGACACAAAGTATGTTGACAAACCATTTGAGTGTCTTTCCCAAACTGGTTCAACAAAGTTGGAAACACACAATGTCCACACACATGTAAAACTTGGATATATTTTAGAGTAGTCAATGTGCAGCCTGTGTAGCAGTACAGATTTACTGTCCTCTAAAAATAACTTAATATACAGCCATTAGTGTCTAAATAACTGGCAACAAAAGTAAGTACACCCTAAGTGATAACAGCTACAAATGTATGTATCTTGTATTAGAGCAGTAAAATTTGGTTCTTTGAGTACAATTTCTAGCCTATAAGAAGGTCGGTAACATCCTGTAACATAACAATGACCCCAAACACACCGCCAAGAATTGCCTTGCTGAGGAAGCTGAAGGTAAAGGTGATGAAGTGGCCAAGTATGTCTCCAGACCTGAACCCTATTAGGCACCTGTGGGGCATCCTGAAGCGGAAGGTGGAGATGTGGCATGTGTCTTAACATCCATCAGCTCTGTGACGTCATTATGGAAGAGTGGAAAAGGATCCCAGCAACAACCTGTGCTGGATAACAATGATGCTCACACAAAATATTGACATTTTGGACACAGTTTTGACATGTTCACTTTTGTTGGCAGATATTTGAACAATAATGAGGTATTTTCAAAGGACAGTAAATCTGTGCTGCTATACAAGCTGCACATTGGCTACTCTAAAATATATCCAAGTTTAATTTCTACAGTATTGTCCCTTGAGAACAAGCAAACGTGAAATTTTGCATGAAACTGGGCAATCTGACACAGACACATTTGACGATGCAACGAGTCGTTAAAAGTGTTTTGAGTGGCACGTGTGTTTTAAGAGCAGAAGAACATCACTGAAAGAAGATGAGAATTCAACGAGTTAAACCCCTGAAAATGTCAAAACCATTCGGCAACTTGTGCATGACAAAAGTCGGGGAACAATTTACATGATCTCACTTCTCGATTGGGAGATGTCTATATATATATATATATATATATATATATATATATATATACAGTGTATATATATGTATATATATACAGTGGGGCAAAAAAGTATTTAGTCAGCCACCAATTGTGCAAGTTCTCCCACTTTAAAAGATGAGAGAGGCCTATAATTTTCATCATATATACACTTCAACTATGAGAGACAAAATGAAAAAAAAAATCCAGAAAATCACATTGTCTGATTTTTAAAGAATTTATTTGCAAATTAAGGTGGAAAATAAGTATTTGGTCACCTATAAAAAAGCAAGATTTCTGCCTCTCACAGACCTGTTACTTCTTCTTTAAGAGGCTCCTCTGTCCTCTTGTTACCTGTATTAATAGCACCTGTTTGAACTCGTTATCAGTATAAAAGACACCTGTCCACAACCTCAAACAGTCAGACCCCAAACTCCACTATGGCCAAGACCAAAGAGCTGTCAAAGGACACCAGAAACAAAATTGTAGACCTGCACCAGGCTGGGAAGACTGAATCTGCAATAGGTAAGCAGCTTGGTGTGAAGAAATCAACTGTGGGAGCAATTATTAGAAAATGGAAGACATACAAGACCACTAATAATCTCCCTCGATCTGTGGCTCCACGCAAGATCTCACCCCGTGGGGTCAAAAGGATCACAAGAACGGTGACGTGTCCCCCTGTTTAATCCAGTACATGTCCAGGCCCGTCTGAAGTTTGCTAGAGAGCATCAGGATGATCCAGAAGAGGATTGGGAGAATGTCATATGGTCAGATGAAACCAAAATAGAACTTTTTGGTAAAAACTCAACTTGTCGTGTTTGGAGGAGAAAGAATGCTGAGTTGCATCCAAAGAACACCATACCCACTGTGAAGCATGGTAGAGGAAACATCATGCTTCGGGGCTGTTTTTCTGCAAATGTACTGACTGATCCGTTTAAAGGAAAGAATGAATGGGGCCATGTATCGTGAGATTTTGAGTGAAAACCTCCTTTCATCAGCAAGGGCATTAAAGATGACACATGGCTGGGTCTTTCAGCATGACAATGATCCCAAACACACCACCTGGGCAACGAAGGATTGGCTTCGTAAGAAGCATTTCAAGGTCCTGGAGTGGCCTAGCCAGTCTCCAGATCTCAACCCCATAGAAAATCTTCGGAGGAAGCTGAAAATCCATGTTGCCCAGTGACAGCCCCAAAACATCAGTGCTCTAGAGGAGATCTGCATTTAGGAATGGGCCAAACTACCAGCAACAGTGTGTAAAAACTTTGTGGAGACTTACAGAAAACGTTTGATCTGTCATTGCCAACAAAGAGTATATAACAAAGTATTGAGATGAACTTTTGTTATTGACCAAATACTTATTTTCCACCATAATTTGCAAATAAATAATTTAAAAATCAGACACTGTGATTTTCTGGATTTTCTTTTCTTATTTTGTCCTTCATAGTTGAAGTGTACCTATGATGAAAATTATAGGCCTCTCTCATCTTTTAAAGTGGGAGAACTTGCACAACTGGTGGCTGACTAAATACTTTTTTGCCACACTGCATATATGTATGATTTTTTTCTATAAGTAATTCTTTTTTTTAAATTGGTTTTAATGGTTTTTGGTTTTCCGGGTTTTTTTTTTTTTTTTTTTTTTTTTTTTTTAAAGTGTGTGCCCTCTATAGGTCATGGGGCAAAGGTTATAAAGTTGTGGCAAGGTGAGGATGAAGCGAGTCCAGTGCTTGTGCATACCATCATTGACCTTAGCACAACACCATAATACACATATTTTCTTATGTTTCATTTACCAGTCAACGCCACAATACCACCAGCCCTCAGTACAGGTAGAAATATAGGGACTTTCACCACTACAATGACAATGTCCCAGTGCACAAGATGAGGATATGGCTCGTTACAGAGCCCTGAACTAAACCCTTAATGAACACACTTTGGGATGAACTGGATCACCAGTTGTGCCCCAGGTCTCTGACCACAAATCCCAACTCCGGTATCTGACAGCAAGCCATCCCAGAAGAATAAAGAATCTTATTAAGGTAAGTCATCATTCAGATTTGTGGTGACATTTTGGTGTTTTTGGCTGGCAAGAATGACACACATTGTGTCTTATAGCCCATCCACCTTGTCATTCTGACAAGCTTTCTGCTCAACCTTATTGTAAATAGTGTTTATTTATTTATTTTTTTATTGATTATAGATTTCTGACAGCCAAAATCAGACTGTCCTTTTTTTTTTATCTCACCTCTTTAGTGTATTTATTATGTTTTTCTTTAAGGAATATGATTTTCTATGGTGTGTTTCTTATACCTAGGTTCCACTTATAGTCTATAAAATACCACAGACTATTATGAATAATTTATAACATAATAAATACAGTGACATTAAATATAATGACAGGAGTTACAGGCATGCCGGTGCAGTGTTGCCACCTCACAGCCCCGGGGTCTTCAGATTGATCCTGAGTTTGGGTTATTGCATGGATATTTTTAATCAAAAGACTTCTAAATGGATGTTATGAATCTTCTGCAACTTACATTTTACCACCCTACATTTCCTTTTTTTTTACATTCACAGATTTATAGTAAATAACTATATAAATATTTAATGTTTTTTTATGTCATGCATATAACAAGAATATGTGTAAAGTGAGTGAGTAAAAACTAAAGGAATATTCTCTGCACTGACTTACACATTTGTTGCATACAGTAGTTATAGAAAAAATAATCCATGCCACTGCTGTGTGATACAGAGCAGAGGGGCCTGATTTTGCATTCCGCACAAGTAGAATTGTTCATATTAGTCATTTGCTTGCGCATCTTCTGTACCCCAGAGCCAAAACATCCAATGTCCAACAAGTTTCCAAGTCAATGTGTAAACTGTGAATGGTTCAGTTTTACCCCCTATGAGGTTACTGTAAAGGGGAAAACTGAAAAACAACAATTGCCCTGAATAGTTTTGCATTTAAATGGTTATCAGTGAACAGTTGATAACCCCAACAATGATGGAATTGTTATAAATGAACATTCGGTGTCACCAACCCAGCCATTAGGGTTGCACAAGCCAGTGCACTCTTAGTGCCGGGCTCTCAAGCCCGGATAAAAGGGGAGGGCTGCATTACGAAGGGCATCCAGCGTAAAACATGTGCCAAATCAAATATGCGGATCATGAAAGAGAAATTCATACCGGATCGGTCGAGGCCCGGGTTACCAACGACTGCCACAGGTATCGTTAGCCGACAGGGTACCGGTGGAAATTGGGCTACTGTTGGCCGAAGGAGGAAAAGGAGAGGAGGAAGACGTCTACAGAGACGGCAGGGAAAGGAGAAGTGTAGGAGAGTGGAGGTTTGGGTTGGTACTTTAAATGTGTGTACTATGACTGGTATAGGGGGGGATAGTTGATATGATTCTGAAGGAAGAGTACAGTAAGAGTGTAGTGGAGGTGAAGAGAGTTTCTGATAGGGGGATGAACGTGAAGCTGGAAGTTGAAAGAGTGATTATAAATGTCATCAGTGCTTAGGCTGCACAATTGGGTTGTGAGATGGAGGAGAAGAAAACATTTGTTAAATGAAGTGGGTACCTAGGAATTAAAGATTGCTGATTGGGGCAGATTTAAATAGGCCTGTAGGTGAAGGGAACAGAGGAAATGATGAGGTGATGGGTATGTATGGCTTTAAGGAGAGGAATGTGGAAGGGCAGAGGGTGGTAAATTTTGCTAAAAGGATGGAAATGGCAGTGGTGAACACTTATTTTAAGAAGAAGGAGGATCATAGGGTGACGTATAAGAGTGGAGGAAGGTGCACACAGGTGGACTATGTTCTATGTAGGAGATGCAACCTGAAGGAGATTGGAGACTGTAAGGTGTTGGCAGGGGACAGTGTAGCTAGACAGCATCGGATGGTGGTCTGTAGGATGGTTTTGGAGGTGAAGAAGAAGAGGAAGAGAGTGAAGAATGAAAGAAGAATAAGATGGTGAAAACTGAAGGAGGAAGACTGTAGTGAGAGATTCAGGGAAGAGGTCAGACAGGGGCTCGGTGGTGGTGAAGAGATGCTGGATGACTGGGCAACTACTGCAGAACTGATAAGAGAGACAGCTAGAAAGGTACTTGATGTGACATCTGGAAATAGAAAGGAAGACAAAGAGACGTGGTGGTGGAATGAGGAAGTGCAGTAAAGCACAAGAAGAATGAGGTTGGCAAAACAGAATTGGGATTGACAGAGTGATGAGAAAAGTAGGCAGGAGTACAAAGAGATGCAGCAGCAGGTGAAACGGGATGTGGCTAAAGCCATGGAAAAGGCATATGAGGAGCGGTATGAGCAGTTGGATAGGATTAGTAAGGAGGAAGTGAGAACAGCAATTAAGAGGATGAAGAGTAGAAAGTCGGTTGGACCAGATGACATACCAGTAGAAGCATGTAGATGTTTAGAAGAGATGGCAGTGAGTTTGTTTAACAGGATTTTGGAAGGTAAGAAGATGCCTGAGGAATGGAGAAGGAGTGTGCTGGTACCGATCTTTAAGCATAAAGGAGATATGCAGACCTGCAGTAACTACAGGGGAATAAAGTTGATCAGTCACACCATGAAGTTATGGGAAAGAGTAGTGGAAGCCAGGCTGAGAGAAGAGGTGACCATCTGTGAGCAACAGTATGGCTTTATGCCGAGGAAGAGCACCAGAGACGCATTATTTGCTTTGAGAATGTTGATGAAGAAGTATAGAGAAGGTCAGAAGGAGTTGCATTGTGTGTTTGTGGATTTAGAGAAAGTGTACAACCGGGTGCCGAGAGAAGAGTTGTGGTATTGTATGAAGAAGTCAGGTGTGTCAGAGAAGTATGTGAGGGTGGTGCAGGACATGTATTTGGACAGTGTGGCAGTAGTGAAGTGTGCAATAGGAACGACAGACTGGTTCAAGGTGGAGGTTGGACTGCATCAAGGATCGGCTCTGAGCCCTTTCCTGTTTGCAGTGGTGATGAACAGGTTGACGGACAAGGTCAGACAGGAGTCTTCGTGAACTATGATGTTTGCGGATGATATTGTGATTTGTGGTGAGAGTAGTGAGCAGGTGGAGAAGAGCCTGGAGGGGTGGAGGTACGCACTGGAGAGAAGGTGAATAAAAGTCAGTAGGAGTAAGACAGAGTACATGTGTGTGAATGAGAGGGAGGGCAGTGGAGTGGTGCGGTTTCAGGGAGAAGAGGTGGAGAAGGTGGAGAAGTTCAGGTACCTGGGGTCAACAGTGCAAAGTAATGGAGAGTGTGTTAGAGAAGTAAAGAAAAGAGTGCAGGCAGGGTGGAGTGGGTGGAGAAGAGTGGCAGGAGTGATTTGTGATAGAAGAGTATCTGCAAGAGTAAAAAGGAAAGTCTATAGGACTGTGGTGAGACCTGCGATGTTGTATGGTTTAGAGACAGTGGCATTGAGTAGAAGACAGGAGGTGGAGCTGGAGGTAGCAGAGCTAAAGATGTTGAGGTTTTCGTTGGAAATGACAAGGATGGACAGGATTAGATATGAGTTTAATAGAGGGACAACGCATGTAGGACATTTTGGAGACAAGGTGAGGGAGGCGAGATTAAGATGGTTTGGACATGTGCAGAGGAGGGACATGGTGTATATCGGTAGGAGAATGCTGAGGATGGAGCCACCAGGTAGGAGGAAAAGAGGAAGGCCAAGGAGGTCGTTTATGGATGTGGTGAGGAAAGACATGCAGGTAGTTGGGTTGAAAGAGGCAGATGTACAGGACAGTGGGTATGGAGACGGATGATCCGCTGTGGCGACCTCTAATGGGAGCAGCCGAAATAAGAAGAAGAAGACATTCGGTGTCACCCAGATGAGGATGAGTTCCCTTCCGAGTTTGATTCCTTTCAGGGTTTTTTTATTGCACTTTATGTTTGAAGTTTACTTTACATGAGAGAGTTTTGAACTTAAGGAAGATTTTGACCAAACATAATCTAGAAAAGTACAGATGTTATTATTTAACAGAAGTGACTAAATGGTGGAACAATTCAATTCACTAATGCAGTGTGTCATTATAGAGAAAAAGACTAGCATGCACCTGATCAATTTGTTCGTGACTCACAGTTACATTTTGTATTATTAGCATGCAACATTTGTCTTTGATATTTACATTTTTTTAAGAAATTAATAAAAGTATTTTTCATCATTTGTGATATAAGTGATCCAAAGTGTGGTTTGTTATCAACCCCTTGTTTATGAGTGGGTTTCCTTTAGGTTCTCCCTCAAATCTGCAAGCAGTAACCAAGTGGAAATGAGTGTTTGCATGGTAGTCTGTTATGAATAAATGATTTGGATCCACTGTGACTCTCATCGGGTGATTTCTAGAAGTCAGAGTGGTTGACACAATTAGAAAAGATATTGAGATAAAAAATATGTTTATCAGAAGTTAAACAATATCCAGCCTTCAAACCAGATCTGAAATGTAACAGTTTTACACAAGATATCTTTTTTTTTTTTAAGAAGAAGAAACTGTATTAAATCTTTTGCAGAGAATGGCCTTCAAATGCTGGCTTAATGAAATGAAATTTCAAACTATTCATAAAATGCTTGTTAATTTTTTCAGGATTTCTCATTGTCCAAGAGCGAAAGCATACAGTATTTGTCAGCGGTTTTCTTTCTTACAACTCCTGTTTACAATGTCTTTATAGTCCTACTTTCTAATGGAGGGCCGTCTATTCTGACAGTAACATAGAGAGCCAGTTATGCAACATGGAAATAAGTGACAGGTGAAAGAAACTGCTGTCTTTGCAAATCATTCTTAGTTGCACAAAAGAACAGATGGTAGAAAGCTCTTCCATAAATGTAAAGTTATAATATGCATTCATTGCATTCATTGCATTTGCTGTCAGTAAATGTAGTGGTCTAAACTCGGCAATGAGCCGAGTATCCACCGACTGTTTCACTGTTAGGTATAAAAGTCCCAAGAGCTCAGCAGAATCTAAATTACTTAGACCCAAACCAATCTGCTACCAACAACCTAATCAATGAGATCAGACTTTTTTTTTACACAAACTGAGGATATTAAATATTAACAAAAGCATTAACCAGTATCTGCAGGTTTTTATCTCAGACTGCAAAGCAATCTGTTTGGCTGATGGTGAGTGGAGTTTGAGTAAAAAAACACTCATGAACCCAATCTCATGAGACTGAATGATTTAAATGGACATCGGCTGATTTTGTATATATAAAGTTGCACAAATACAGACGCATGTGGAAAGGCATCCAGTCCATCACGGACTACAAACCTACAGCTCAAAAAACCAGCAGTGCCTTCCAACCGAACAAACTCAATCACTTTTTTGCTCGTTTTGACCAAAGCACAGGACATTTTACACCAACCACGGACTCTTCTACTGCTTACAGCCCACTTTCACTCTCAACAACGGACGTCTATTCAGTGTTTAGCAGAGTGGATGCACGCAAGGCAGCTGGCCCGGATGGCATACCGGGACGTGTTCTCAGAGCATGCGCTGGACAACTGGCACAGGTTTTTACTGACATTTTCAACCTGTCACTGGCCCAAGCCACAGTTCCTACATGCCTGAAGACCACAACCATCATACCTGTGCCTAAGCACACAACTGCTGAATGCCTGAATGACTTTCGCCCAGTTGCACTCACCCCCATTGCTATGAAGTGCTTTGAGAAACTGGTACTGAATCACCTCACTGCGGGCCTACCACCTACACTGGACCCACACCAGTTTGCCTATCGCCCGAACAGGTCAACAGAGGATGCAGTTTCCACAGCTCTTCATTCAGCCCTCACCCACCTGGATAAAAGCAACACATACATCAGAATGCTGTTCATTGACTTTAGCTCTGCGTTCAATACAGTCCTCCCCACTGTACTGATCACTAAGCTCAGTGAACTGGGTATCTGCACCTCCACTTGCAGATGGATTCTGGACTTTCTCACCAACAGACCTCAATCTGTCAGGTTGGGAAACCAGGTATCCTCAACCCTCATTCTGAACACTGGCATCCCGCAGGGCTGTGTTCTGAGCCCACTACTCTACTCCCTGTTCACCCACGATTGTGCTCCTCTGTATAACTCCAACATCTTCATCAAGTATGCAGATGACACCACCGTGGTCGGCCAGATCGACAACAGCGACGAATCTACAGGGAAGAGATCCGTAATCTGGCAGCATGGTGTGCCACCAACAACCTGACCCTCAACACCACAAAGACCAAAGAGTTCATTGTGGACTTTCGGAAATCCAACAGCAGGAGACATCTACCAGTCAACATCAATGGAACTGAGGTAGAGCGAGTCTCCAGCTTTAAGTTCCTGGGAGTTCACATCTCTGAGGATCTGTCCTGGCAGCAGAACACGTCAGCTCTGGTAAAAAAAGCACAACAGCGCCTGTACTTCTTGAGAAGTCTCAAGAAATCTCATCTGTCCCCGGGGATTTTAACGAGTATCTACCGCTGCATCATTGAGAGCATCCTGACCAACTCCATCACCGTATGGTACGGAGGCTCCACTGTGTGTGAACGTGCACTGCAAAGGGTGGTCAAAACCGCCCAACGCATCACTGGCACCCAACTAACTGCCATTGAACACCTTCACCACAGCAGATGTCTGCGCAGAGCTCACAACATTATCAAGGACTCTTCACATCCCAGTCATAAACTTTTTAACCTCCTTCCATCAAGAAGGAGATACAGGAACTTACGCACCAGAACCAGCAGGTTCAGGGACAGCTTTTTTCCACCCACCATCACACTACTGAACTCTACACTACACCGCTAAATCGCTACAAAACAAACACAAAACAAAAGACTGTATATAACCTCTGTACAATACATGTACATACTACATAGTATATCTTTTTACTCCTCAGTACATCTGCACTATTTTTATCTATATGTATCTTTATATCATTACTGTATATTCTGCCCAACATTTCACATTCATTTATGTGTATATAACGTATGTGTATATATATTTATATATATATTTTTTTATATATAGTAGACTGTTTATTCAGCTTGCTAACTCCTTAAATGCCATAATCTTGTGATCTTGTAACCTTTCACTTCTGCACATTCCTCTTCAATGCCATAGCCTTAGAACCATTTCTGAACCTTTACATTTATTCACTGTACGCCTTTATATTTATTCACTGTACTCCTGTATGTCCACACGTCTCTGCACTGTAATAGCCTTTATATTTATTCACTGTATATCTATATATATAAAGCTCAAATACCACTGACTGACTCACTCACTCATCACGAAATCTCAAAAACCACTGAACGGATTGCAATGAAATTTGGAACATACCTTCCTCTTGGGTCTTAGGTGCTCACTAAGAAAGGGTTTTGAAAAATTCGCCCTGGATCGCGGCTAACTCGCGAAAAACGCGATTTCTCACGCATTGTAAATGCTTCGAAATAACATTACGGATCCTAATGAAACTTAGTACATTGTTTCTTATTACATGTTAGATGCACGATAAAAATTATTTTCAAAGTAGTTTGCCCTGTATCGGTACTACAAAGGGGTAGTACGTTATTTGTTGATGTTACGTTCTGATCTCTGATCATCCAGTCCTGCTCAGTGCTTACTGCTTATTGCCATATTGCTTAGCGTTCTGCCTTCCGTAGTGAAGCACGGGTACTTTCAGCTAGTGCTTTCATATATACCACTTGCTGTAAATATGCTAGATATTTATCTGCACTTTTGCACGACTGCTACATTTTGCACTTCTGGTAGATGCCAAACTGCATTTCGTTGCTGTGTACCTGTACTATGCAATGACAATAAAGTTGTATCTATCTATCTATCTATCTATCTATCTATCTATCTATCTATCTAT
>JAAIIK010000113.1:887893-897940 GCA_014706435.1 Silurus glanis
TATCTATCTATCTATCTATCTATCTATCTATCTATCTATCTATCTATTCTAATGTCGCAAATAGCTTCAATTCTAACATTTTTAGCATCGTATATGGTTGTGTCCATTGTTCTGAACTTGCTAGCATTAGATCATTAGTCATTCTCAGAGATAGGAAGTAACAAAGTATAAATAATTTGTTACTTTATATAAGTAGATTCTTCTGGTATCAGTACTTCACTTTATTATTTGGACATTTTACTTTCACTCATTACATTTTTACACAAATATCTGTACTTTCCCCTTCTTCTACTTTCGTTTTCAGCCCACCAACTTATTTCTTGTCATTGCGCAGCTTTTTCAATCTACCACTGGTGTATCATTTTCTGGCTCTCACACACCACAGATGTAAGCTAGTTTACGAAGCGCACAATGAGCAGGCAGAAGGCAACAAGAAGTCTGGGGTTAACGTGGATGAGACAGAGGAAGTTAGTCATATAAACATGACTGAGAACAGAGACATTCCTGATCACCTGATCATCATCATCTTTTCTCTGCTTGGGTTCTATATGGTGGTTGTTTAGCCTGGATACATTCATTAGTTAACAACATTTGAAATTCTTTTGTATTAATATATTAATATGATGTGAGGTCCAGTTACCAGCGTGACACTAAAACCGGTAGTAATAATGACTACTTTTTACTTGAGTACATGTCAGATCCCAAACTTCTTTACTTTAACTTGAGAGGAAAAGTGTAGTCAGAACTTCAACTTTTACCAGAGTCTTTTAAAACATGAGTATCTGTACTTCTAAGTAAAGGATGTTTGTACTTTTGCCATCTCTGGTCATTTTAGAAAAAAAGTATTCTTATAGTAACACACTGGAAACGTATAAAGATTAATAGACCAAATGCACTGTTTCTGAGGATTTATGAGGGTGTTTCTAAAATGGCTGCCTGCTCAATCTATTTTTCATTGCAACAAATATAAAATAAGTAGTATTCTGTGGAGAAAGTAGAAAGGTTTTGATTTAGTACAGACCAAAAACCACATCATATTAAACGAATCCTGGTTAGGAAGACTCGTGATTAATTATGATTGGTTAGTGGACGTAATAAAAATAATACGTTCCAGCGAGACAATGTCCCTGTGCACAAAGCAAGCTTCTTTAAAATATGGTGACCATGGGTTAAAGTGGAAGATCTTGAATGGCCTGCTATAGAGCTCTGATTTTAACTCTATTGAACATCTTCGGGATGAATTGGAACTCTGAATGCACCCCAGGTTTCCTCACCTCACCTACACCTGACTTTACTAACACCCTCGTGGCTACATGAGCACAAATCTCCACAAGAACACTCCAAAGCATTTCACCAGAAGAATGAAGGTTATTATAACAGCAAAGGGGACTACATGTAAAATGAGATTTTTAAAAGGCACATACAGACCTTCACAAAACATCACACGAAGATGGTCCTCTTATTAGAGGAGTTCCACAACTCATTGCCATGATAAAAACAGGTTTGAACCCTTTAGTTCTATTGAAGAGAAATTGTAAGTCGAAGTGATCTGTCAGGGATCCCCCTGCCACGCCCCCCTCGGTAGCTGTCGGGGATCCCCCTGCCACGCCCCCCTCAGTAGCTGTCAGGGATTCACCCTGCCACGCCCCCCTCGATAGCAGTCACGCTGCTTTCCTTGAATACCGACAGCTGTGGCTCATTATGGATCAGACTACTTAAACTCACGTTCTTGAGTCACAGGCTGTCGGTCCTTGAATTGCCATACTGATGAATCCTGTGGCTGCTCGACCGCCAGCATCCCCGCTGGCTCTATCTCCGAACTCCGTTTCCGTATTAGGATTACTCTTTGCTTTTGCCGCTTTCCTTTCAGTTTCAGACTCTGAGTTTCATGGGTGGATTACTCGTCTCGAGCGGATATCCTTATTTGTTTCCTATCCTCGGCCTATGAGTGTTTTTTGGTTTTGAACTATTACAATAAAGACGATGATAGAACTATTTCCGCTTCCGCGTCATCAGCCTGACATGATCTGTTTGTGTATCAGTAATATTTATTTGAGTAAAAGCACTAAGAATTACTGTGTGTCAAGTCAGACGACCTCTCCATGACCTCTGAGTGCTTGTGTAAGCTGTGAGGCAGAGGTCACAGAGAAACACATCTCTAATAATTGCATGCACATTTTCTGCTTCAAATTTTTTTCTGTCTGCTCCGTTTGACAGGTCAGACAAATCAATCAGTTTACCTGTAAACATCCTATTCACACAGCATAACAGCTCTTTGATGATTGTGTTTATTTAAAGCGGCACTCAACCAGCCACTTTGAACAGAGGGAGCTTTAATGATGGACTTCACTTGAATAGGGGGCTAATAGGTTTTGCTGTTGGGGTGTTCACATAAAAAAATATCACTCGTTTACACAGACACTTTTAAGACAGAGTACGCTATTGTCCTTGGCTATCGTCAAATATCGGATCATGTGACGCATTAAACATATATTCTTGAATAATAACTTCATGGCAGAGGCACAAAAACCTCTTTCAAGTATTTACACTAACCCATTAGTCAGGGGGTGGTATAAACATTTTTGGGATGCTTTATTTTACAGTGAGGTTTTTGCCACGTTCATTATATAAATTTTGTTCTTCTGCATCTGATGTGTTTGAGTTGTTCATCTTCAATGATGGAGTAATAATTTGTTCAATAATATGCTGCCAATTTTCAGTAAATTTTCTTTTTCTTGCATGATTTTAGCTACATTAGATTTTTTTTTGGAGATATTTCTGGAAACAGAGGTGTTTTAGAAAATGCTTTTTGAGGACCTTGATGAATTGGATTGGAAAGCCTTTTTGCGTTTACTGGATATGTGGTTAAATAAGACCCGTTTAAAAATATCTTCTGAAAAAACAATAAGCAGCATTAAAATCTAAAGCAATGGCAAATGAAGGATAATAGTTTCAAAAAATGATTGAGCATGAAAAGCGCTTAAAAGCAAATCATTTCAAGGCATTCAATCATTAAAAATAAATAGCACACTTCAGCTGGCAAAGCAAAAAAACACCCTACAAAAGTAGAGATCAGATTGTAAAGATTATAATATAATCCCAGCTGTCGGAACAATGCAAAGTGCAGCAGCCTGAATAAAGAGAATTAAGATTGTCCTGCAAATAGTCAGAAAATGGTAAGATAAATGACTCCCTAACAGAACTAATTAAAAAATTGGCTAACTTCGCAAATTTGATCTTCTTGGTAGATTGTTTTCAGGCCATTTTAAGATATATTTAATATTTACTGAAATAGGCTAAGTATTTACATTTATGGTATTTGCCAGACATTCATATCCAGAGAGACTTAGCTTTAAAGTCTGCATAAAAATGTATTTTAATACTACTTCATTTGGACACAGAATAAGAAAACTCTGTTGGGAAAAAAATAAAATACTTAGAAAGCAAATTTTTTAACAAGTGCTAATTTAAGAACCTCTGAAAACAGTAGGTCTTTAGACATTATATAAAGACTGATGTTGATACAGCTGTTTTGGACAAGTTTGTTCCACCACACCAGTGCCAAAATGGAGTCTGGAAGCATGTCTTCCTTGTACCCTAAGAGATGGTGGTAGCAGTGGTTGAGAATCAGAGTGAATGAAGTGCTAATCTATGTTATTTGAATCCACTATGCCATTCTTTTTTTTTTTTTTCCCATTTACGACAATATATAATATATATGAATATATATATATTATATACAATATATTCAGAGACGTATCTCTCATTTAAAACTAATAAGCACTTGAACTGTTGTCAGTTTACTGATATAGAAAAGCAATTAACTAAACCATGAATGTAACAGTGCCATTAATGTAAAATGGATATATAATAATGTGCTGTTCCTGTGGTGTTCTTTTATCTGGAGAAGGTAGCTGTCATGCAGACTGGTATCTGTTAAAATTTTTCTGTATAACACTGACAGACATAAAGAGCATTACAGAGGTACCTGAGTCATCTGAAAGGAACTCAATTATGCGATAGATATATTATAATGACGTGACCTATTCAGTTTTGGACAATTTTATTATTCTATTCTCAATGTGATTGGAAACCCAGCCATTAGGGTTGCACAAGCCAGCACTCTTAGTGCCGGTCCCAAGCCCAGATAATTGGGGAGGGTTGCGTTAGGAAGGGCATCCAGCATAAAACATGTGCCAAATCAAATATGCGAATCACGGATCAGAAATTCGTACCAGATCGGTCGAGGCCCGGGTTACCAACGACCGCCACAGGTATCGTTAGCCAACAGGGTACTGGTGGAAATGGGGCTACTGTTGGTTAAAAGAGGGAAAAGAGAGGAGGAAGACGTCTACAGAGACAGCAGGGAAATGAGAAGTAAAGGAGAGTAGAGGTTTAAGTGGGCACTTTAAATGTTGGTACTATGACTGGTAAAGGGAGAGAGGTAGCTGATATGATGGAGAGGAGAAAGGTAAATATGTTGTGTGTTCAGGAGACCAAGTGGAAAGGGAGTAAGGCCAGGAAAATTGGTGGGGGGGTTTAAACTGTTCTTTCATGGTGTGGATGGAAAGAGGAATGGTGTAGGGGTGATTCTGAAGGATGAGTTTAGTAAGAGTGTAATGTAGGTGAATAGAGTGAGGGTGATGAACGTGAAGCTGGAAGTTGAAGGGGTGATGATAAATGTCATCAGTGCCTATGCTTCTGAAGTGGGTTGTGAGATGGAGGAGAAGGAAAAATCTGGAGTGAGTTATATGGAGTGGTAGAAGGTGTACCTAAGAAAGAACGATTCGTGATTGGGATGGTGGAAACTGAAGAAGGAAGACTGTAGTGTGAGATTCAGGGAAGAGGTCAGACAGGTGGTGGTGCAGAAGAGATGCTGGATGATTGGGCAACTACTGCAGAAGTGAGGAGGGAGACAGCTAGAAAGGTACTTGGTGTGACATCTGGAAATAGCAAGGAAGACAAGGAGACTTGGTGGTGGATTGAGGAAAGGCAGGAAAGCATAAGGAGAAAGAGGTTGGCAAAACAGAATTAGGATCAACAGAGTGATAAGAAATGTAGGCAGGAGTACAAGGAGATGAGGCAGCATGTAAAGAGAGATGTGGCAAGTCAAGGAAAAGACATATGAGGAGCTGTATGAAAAGTTGGACACTAAGGAAGGAGAAAAGGATTTGTACCGATTGGCCAGGAAGAGAGACCGAGCTGGGAAGGATGTGCTGCAAGTTAGAGCAATAAAGGATGGAGATGGAAATGTGTTGACTAGTGAGGAGAGTGTGTTGAGAAGATGGAGGGAGTATTTTAAGCAGCTGATGAATGAGGAAAATGAGAGCACGAGAAGGTTGGATAATGTGGAGATGGTGATGCAGGAAGTGGATAAAATTAGTAAGGAGGAAGTGAGAGCAGCGATTAAGAGGATGAACAGTGGAAAGTCGGACCAGATGACATACCTGTAGAAGCATGGAGATGTTTAGGAGAGATTGCAGTGGAGTTTTTAACTAGATGGTTTAACAAGATTTTAGAAGATGAGAGGATTCCTGAGGAATGGAGAAGGAGTGTGCAGGTACCGGTTTTTAATAATAAGGGAGATGTGCAGACCTGCAGTAACTACAGGGGAATAAAGTTGATCAGTCACACCATGAAGTTATGGGAAAGAGTAGTGGAAACCAGGCTGAGAGAAGAGGTGACCATCTGTGAGCAACAGTATGGTTTCATGCTGAGGAAGAGCACCACAGATGCATTATTTGCTTTAAGGATGTTTATGGAGAAGTATAGAGAAGGTCAGAAGGAGTTGCGTTGTGGATTTGTGGATTTAGAGAAAGTGTATGACAGGGTGCCGAGAGAGGAGTTGTGGTATTGTATGAGGAAGTCTGGTGTGTCAGAGAAGTATGTGAGGGTGGTGCAGGACATGTATGAGGACAGTGTGACAGCAGTGAAGTGTGCAGTAGGAACAACAGACTGGTTCAAGGTGTAGGTTGGACTGCATCAAGGATCAGCTCTGAGCCCATTCCTGTTTGGTGGTGATGGACGGACGAGGTCAGACAGGAGTCTCCCTGGACTATGATGTTTGCGGATGATATTGTTATTTGTGTGGAGGGGGGAGGGCAGAGGGCACTGAGGGAGGGCAGTGGAGTGGTGTAGCTGCAGGGAGAAGAGGTGGTGAAGGTGGAGGAATTCAGGTACCTGGGGTCAACAGTGCAAAATAATGGAGAGTGTGTTAGAGAAGTGAAGAAAAGAGTGCAGGCAGGGTGGAGTGGGTGGAGAAGAGTGATAGCAGGAGTGATTTGTGGTAGAAGAGTATCTGCAAGAGTGAAAGGGAAAGTTTAAAGGACTATGGTGAGACCTGCGATGTTGTATGGTTTAGAGACAGTGGCATTGAGTAAAAGACAGGAGGTGGAGCTGGAGGTAGCAGAGCTGAAGAAGTTGAGGTTTCGTTGGGAGTGACGAGGATAGAAAGGATTAGATATTAGTTTATTAGTGGGACAGCGTATGTAGGATGTTTTAGAGACAAGCTGAGGGAGGCCGATTGAGATGGTTTGGACATGTGCAGAGAAGGGGCCATGGGGTATATCGGTAGAAGAATGCTGAGGATGGAGCCACCAGGAGGGAGGAAAAGAGGAAAGCCAAGGAGGCCGTTTATGGATCTGGTGAGGGGTGTATTGTCAATGTCAATGTCAATGTCAATGTCAAATTTATTTATATAGCACCATTTATCCCAACCGAGGTTGTCCAATGTGCTGCACATATTATAATAGACGATTGCACAGAACAAATAAGCAATAAAAACAACATAATAAAACAAACATTTCAATACAACTTCCTCACTAAGTATATGCTAATTCAAAAAGATGCGTTTTTAGCATAGTTTTAAAAACAGATAGGGATGATACAGAGCGAATACACAGAGGTAAAGCATTCCATAATCTGGGGGCGGCTACTGAAAAAGCCCGGTCTCCTCTGCACCTCCGCTTTGACTTTGGGATACATAGCAGTCTCTGGTTAGATGACCGGAGAGACAGAATCGGACGATACTCAGTAAGCAATTCCGAGAGATACGGAGGGGCCAGACCGTTTAATGATTTAAACACCAAAAGAATAATTTTGAAATTCACTCGAGAACGCACGGGCAACCAGTGCAGAGAACGTAAAACTGGTGTAATGTGCTCCCGTTTTTTTGTCCTGGTTAAAAGTCTAGCAGCTGCATTTTGAACTATTTGTAACCGGGATAAAGCTGACTGGCTAATCCCAAAATATAGTGAGTTACAGTAATCCAGTCTCGTCGTAATGAAAGCATGGATTAATTGTTCAAAATTATTTCTCGTCAAGATGGGTTTAACTTTAGCTAATAGTCTAAGCTGAAAGAAGCATGATCTGACCACTGTATTGATGTGTTTGTCAAATTTCAGCTTATCATCAAAGATAACCCCTAAATTTTTAACCCAAGGTTTTACAGAGGGAGATAACTCACCAAAATTGATTTTTGGTGTACTAACAGAGTCCGAAGGACCGAATACTATTATCTCTGTTTTACTCTCATTAAATATTGGGTTGGAAGAGGCAGATATAGAGGACAGGGCGGTATGGAGACGGATGATCCGCTGTGGCGACCCCTAATGGGACAAGCCGAAAGAAGAAGAAGAAGAAGAAAAAGAAGATTCTTAATGTGATTGGAATGATTTGGTCTTGGGGTCTGTCTCTGATATCATTTTTGAAAGCTGAGGTAACCCAAACCTACAGTATGGGCTGTAATTATGGTCTGAAGTTGGAGTCAGCATCCTGCTACAGCCTGTACAGTAGTAAAAGAACATTGCCTTTAATGGTGAAAGCTGGCAAGAACCTGGTCCATACTGCATACATGGTGACCATTCTCTAGGGTTCGTAATTTTTAAACAATTCTTATGGTCCATGTCTTTCACAATGAAACTGTTTAAAACTGTAGTTTAAAGCGATCACATATGATCAAAGTTCATTGTAATTAAACTCAAATTTAGCCCCAGGCAGAGAACATTCTGCTACGTCCTGATCACCGGCTGTTGCTTTCATAGAAATGCAAATCAGAACATTAGTGGTGAGAGTGAATATTCTTGACTTTCTTTTCATGCTGAGGTTCTTTTTATGATGTGTAACACAAGCTAAAGGAGAAAACATTAGTCACTTAATAGCTACAATCATTCATGTCCAGTTGAGAATGATCACGGGTATAGGACCAATACCGGGAACTTTGGTTATTAGGCAAGGATATACCATTTACTTTACTTATTTAAAAAAATAGCTTTATTGAGTAAATCAATTCAATTGCAGAATATTTACATACATTTTACAACATTAGCAAAGAGGGCATTTCAGGTACAGGCACATTTATTTTACATGCACATTTATTATGCTTCAGTCATAGAGCCTAATGTACAATAGACATAATTGTAAGCCATAGAATTAGTATAGTAAGGGGAAAAAAACATGCATTAGGATTTGGTTTAAGCACAAAATTATAATTAGTTTCAGCCACTCCATAAATGTACATTGTTTACATTACAATTAGTCTTAACCAGTCCTCAACTGCACATTTTTGGGAGGAGGAAAGAAACCAGAGAACCAATAGGAAATGCAGCTACAATAAGGGATAGAGTCGCTGTGAGAGGGAAATGCTACCAATTGCCCCGTATATGTATTCATTAGAAAATAATTATATATGTGATTATTATTAACATCAAATAGGTCCAGTTTTAAGAGTTCTGAAAAGCTATGCCCAGCGTTCCATTTAATTTCACACTGCTCACAATGCTTAAGTAATACAACACAAACCTCCATGTTGTTCATGTTTTGTGTCTTTTTTTTATATTCCTGTCTTGTCTCTACATTTGTTTGTTTATTGGTTGAATCCCTCATTGCACACACTGGTTTCACTTCACTCATTAATCAATTTGTATATTTAAACCTTTGCATGTTAGAGTTCAGTGATATCCCATCTGTGTTCATCGAGCCCTTCGGATCTATTTCAATTCAATTTAATTGTTATTTGTATAGCGCTTTTAATAATATATATTGTCTCAAAGCAGCTTTACACAGATAGAGTAAAAAAAATATGTGTACCAAATAATGTACATGTTTAGTGCCAATAGGTTTGTTCCTTATAATTGTAAGTTTGTCCCTGATGAGTGAGTCAGTGGTGACTGTGGCGAGGAAAAACTCAAGTCTGGTCAGGTCCAGAAGCTTTTATTTTTATTTCTACTATATAGAGTATAGCTGACGCAGTACACAGTGACACAGAGTACACAGAGACACCGTTCCTCCAGAACTCTGGTGCTACATCACACAACATAAAGTTACATAACAGAACAGAGAGTTAAGAACTGAAATAAGTGTCCTCACCACATAAAGTGCATCTTGTGCAACCGAGTGCAAACAGTGCAGACATGAAACAGTGCAGACAGACAACAAAATACAGTGTGGGACAGATACACAAAACACAAGAATACAAAATAGCACCGACCAGTAAACCTAGCAGTAGCAGCAGTCGAGAGGTGCAAAAACAGCATGTAAACAGTATAATCTGATTAAATGTAATATAAATATAAATTTGCACAGTTGTACAGTTCAGTAGCACATAGTTGTGTGTGTGTGTGTGTGTGTGTGTGTGTGTGTGTGTGTGTGTGTGTGTGTGTGTGTGTGTGTGTGGGTGTGTGTTTGTACGGTTCAGTTCAAACTGTTGCACAGTCTGAAAGTGAGGCCCGAATGCTTCAGAACCTCTTTCCTGATGGCAGGATTGTGAAGAGTGTGTGTGTGAGGGGTGTGTGTGTGTGTGTGTGTGTGTGTGTGTGTGTGTGTGAGGTCGTCCACAATGCTGTTGGCTTTGTGCTTTTTTGTGGTGTAAATGTCCATGAAAGAGATGAGAGAGACTCCAATGATCTTCTCAGCCGTCCTCACGATCCTCTGTAGGGTCTTGCGATCCGAGATGGTGCAGTTCCCAAAGCAGGCAGTGATGCAACTGCTAAAGATGCTCTCGATGGTCTGTAGAACGTGGTCAGGATGGGGGGGGGGGGGGGGGGGGGG
>JAAIIK010000113.1:905962-923806 GCA_014706435.1 Silurus glanis
GATAGATAGATAGATAGATAGATAGATAGATAGATAGATAGATAGATCTGTAGTTCAACATCTACCAGAAGTGCAATTAGTGGCCATTGTGAAAACTGATGTAATGTGTTATGTATTTACATATGTAAAAAAAAAAAAAGTCTTTAGGTTTATTTTATATATATATAAAATAAATGTTTAAACAAAGATTTTTCTGCACAAAATGAGTTAATTTCAAATTTGATGCCTGCTACAGGTCTCAAAAACGTTGTTTTGATGTAGCATTTTATCTTTCAAAACAGTTTGAAGACGTCTGAGCATTGAGGTTATGAGTTTCTGGAGTTTTTCTGTTGGAATTTGGTCCAATTCTTGCTTGATATAGGTTTTCAGCTGCTGAAGAGTTCGTGGTCGTCTTTGGCGTATATTTCGTTTAATGGTGCGCCAAATGTTTTCTATAGGTGAAAGATCTGGACTGCAGGCCAATTCATCACACAGACTCTTCTATTATGAAGCCATGCTTCATACTGTATCATACTGTATCATAATTATAAAAACCACACTATATATACCCTTATTCAGTTATATGTACATATTACTACACCTTCTGTATAACCTCATACCCTTATTTATTACACTGCCATTTGTAAATAATCTATCTATGCACTTCTGGTTAGATGCTAACTGCATTTCATTGGCTCTGTACATGTACCCTGCACAATGACAATAAAGTTGAATCTAATCTAATTTAATCTAATCTAATCTAATCTAATCTAATCTAATGCTGTTGTAATAGCTGCAGTGTGTGGTTTTCATCGTCCTGCTGAAATACACATGGCTGGAGGGGAGCATATGTTGCTCTAAAACCTTTATATACCTTTCAGCATTCATAGTGCCTCTAAAACATGCAAGCTGCCCATACCGTATGCACTTAGGCACCCCCATACCATCAGATGCTGGATTTTGAACTGAATGCTGATAACACGCTGGAAGGTCTCCCTCCTCTTTAGCCCGGAGGACATGCTGTCGGTGATTTCCAACAAGAAAAAACACTTTTCCACTTTGAAACAAACCATTTTAAATAAGCCTCCGCCCACAAGACACAACAATGCTTCTGGGCCATGTTCACATATGGCTTTCTTTTTGCATGATAGAGCTTTAGTTGGTATCTGCAGATGGCACAATGGATTGTGTTTACCGACAGTGGTTTCTGGAAATATTCTATTTCAATTCAATTAAATTAAATTCAATTCATTTTTATTTGTATAGCGCTTTTAACAATGAACATTGTCTCAAAGCAGCTTTACACAGATGCGGTGATTAAAAGTGAATATGTTCTTTATGAGTAAGTTTGTCCCTGATGAGCGAGCCGGTGGCGACTGTGGCAAGGAAAAACTCCCTGAGATGGCATAAGGAAGAAACCTTGAGAGGAACCAGACTCAAGAGGGAACCCATCCTCATCTGGGTTACACCGAATGTCCATTTGTAGCAGGTATACAATGTTGTGGGGTACAGTGATGATGATCAGAAGCGAACTGTATTCCTGAGTCAGTGTAGGAGACTGTTGAAATCAACTACAGTCCAATCCATCCTCAAAGCTCCCGTTCTTACTCCGGAATTTCATGGAACCACCCAAGGCGTTGATGAGAAACTGTCCCCAGCTGCACAGAGTGGCCTCCAGTCGAAGAGAACACTATCCAGAGGCAGGCCTGGACGAAGTGGGGAGATCCACGGAGGGGAGAGGGGCAGGAACAGTGGTAACTGGAGCCTCAGGAGCATGTTTAACTCGACCGAGAGAGAGAGAGAGAGAGAGAGAGAGAGAGAGAGAGAGAGAGAGAGAGAGAGAGAGAGAGAGAAGAGGGTGACAGGAAGAGAAGGATATGGATTATTAAGTGTCCTTATTGTTGTATGAGAGTTAAAGTCACTGTGCAGTTTGGACTCCGGCAAGACTCGCTATGGCAGCATAACTAAAAGGGAGAACCAGAAGGCAACACAGACATGAGGGATCTCTGGGATAAGAGACGGCCCACCACACCACCATCAACAAACCTGAGTGAACGTGTGAGTGTGGGGGGACGACAGCATACAAATATCCCAGTTCACCAAACACTCTATATCCATGATCCCTCCAGATCTGAGCCTTTACCTAAGAAAAAATCTACTGATTAAAGGCTTGACTGAATAAATACGTTTTCAACCTTGACTTAAACACTGAGACTGTGTCTGAGTCCCAAACACTGATAGGAAGGCTGTTCCATAACTGTGGGGCTTTATAAGAGAAAGATCTGCCCCCTGCTGTAGTCTTCATTATTTGAGGAACCAACAGATAGCCAGCACCTTTTGATCTAAGTAGGCGTGGAGGATCATCCTGGTACAGAAGTTCACTCAGATACTGCGGTGCGAGACCGTTAAGTGCTTTATACGTCAGTAGTAGTATTTTATAATCAATGCGAGATTTGATTGGGAGCCAGTGTAGACTGATTAAAACAGGGGTGATGTGGTCATATTTCCTAGATCTAGTGAGGACTCTTGCTGCTGCATTCTGAACCAACTGAAGCTTATTTATGCACTTACTCGCACACCCAGACAGTAAAGCGTTACAGTAGTCTAATCTAGAAGTAACAAAAGCATGAACTAGTTTTTCTGCATCCTATAACAACATCATATTTCTAATTTTAGCAATATTTCTAAGGTGAAAGAAGGCGATCCTGGTAATATTATTCACGTGAGCCTCAAAGGAAAGACTCGGGTCAATAATCACACCAAGATCTTTGACAGCGGTACACGCTGAAACAGAAACACCATCCAGAGACTCCTGCTTCTAGCTGCATGTGGTCCTAGTAAAAGTACTTCTGTCTTATCGGAGTTGAGCAGAAGAAAGTTATCGAGCATCCACTGTCTAATGTCCTTTACACATTTCTCAACATTGTTAAGCTGATCTCTCTCATCTGGCTTTGCTGAAATATACAGCTGTGTATCATCAGCATAGCAATGGAAGCGAATACCATGTTTATGAATTATTTCACCCATAGGCAGCATATATAAAGAGAAAAGCAGAGGGCCTAAGACAGATCCTTGAGGAACACCAAACTTTACCTCAGAGAGTGTGAAGAACTCACCATTTACATCAACAAACTGATAGCGATCAGTCAAATAAGACCTGAGCCAAGAGAGAGCTGTTCCCTTTATTCCAACAACGTTCTCAAGTCTAGCAAGTAGTATAGTGTGATCAGTGGTGTCAAAAGCTGCACTAAGGTCGAGCAAAACAAGTAAGGAGACAAAACCCTGATCAGAAGCCAATAACAGGTCATTTACCACCTTAACTAGCGCCGTCTCTGTGCTATGATGAGGCCGAAATCCTGACTGATACATTTCAAAAATGTTATTCATAAGTAGGTGTGAGCATAATTACTGTGCTACAACCTTTTATAAAATTTTGGATATAAAGGGGAGATTTGATATTGGTCTGTAGTTGGACAGCTGACATGGGTCAAGGTCAGGTTTCTTAATTAGGGGGTGGATAACTGCCAGTTTGAAGGATTTTGGTACAAAACCAGTGCTAATGGAAGAGTTTATTATTTTTAAAACAGGTTCAATTACCTCTGGAATTATCTGTTTAAAGAAACTTGTAGGCAAGGGGTCGAGAATGCAGGTTGATGATTTTGATGAGGAGATTAATGAAATTAAGTCATTCTAATGAATAGGAGTAAAACTTTGTAATTGATTGTCTGTTATAATTACACTGCTGTCTACAGGGTTACTTATAAAATAATTTGGATTTATATTAACCGTCTGGATTTTATTGCCTGATGTTTTCAATTTTATTATTAAAAAAGTTCATGAAATCATTACTACCTAATGATGGTGTGCATGTGAGTGCATGTGTGCATGTGAGTGCATAGCTTCTTCTGAACTTGCTGGTTCTGGTGCGTATGTGTCAGGCCGGAAGAACTCGCTGGAAACCGAAGTTCAACACAACGAGGTTTTAATGAAACATACGGGAAAAAAGGGGATACAGCAAACAATAGAGTACATATAAATCTAGCAAATCCAGGTTATTCCTTTAGAAAGGTAAAGTCCATGGAATCCGCGAAATCCTTAGGAAAGGTAATGATCCCAATGACGGAGAATCCGTAGAGTGAGTAGCCCGCAAATGTTCTCCAGCCTAAACCATAGAACGTACAGTGATTTAAGGGAAGAGCCGAGCTTAAGTAGCGTGGCGTGGTGATGAGTGCCAGGTGTGGGTATTTAGTATGATGGGGAGTTACTAGGAGCGTGAGGTGCGTCGGGGGAAGGTGTAGCTGGTGGGTCCCTGACAGTAGGTTCCAGTACCTCCTTCATGATCCTCTCCTCTTGATCTTACTTCTGAAAGGGAATTCTCTACCTTTAAAGCTAAACTATAGACATGCTTATTCACCAAAGCCTTTGTTTTGTAGTAGAGGGTGTGCTTAGTCTTCTGCTTCTTAACGTTTATATAAATTTGTTGGGATTTAATACTTGTTTTATTTTCTCCTGTTTTAGTTCTTGCTATTTATTTTTATTTTATTTACTATTATTGCTAAATTCTAATACTTTTATGTTAACTCTAATTTTATTGCTACAATTTGCACATTGCATTTTGCACTTTGTTTAGCACTTAGGTTCAACCTGATAAGTGCTAAATAAATAACGTTTGAATTTAATTGAATTCATGATGGTAAGAGGTTAAACAGTTTGTGACTGGGATGTGAATTCTTGATGATGCTGTGTACTCACAGATATCTGCTTTGGCGAAGGTGCTCAATTCCGATAGTTGGGTGCTAGTGATGCGTTGGGTGTTTTTGACCACTCTTTGCAAGGCTTAATGTTCATAGCTGCTTATTGTTTGATAAAAATAGAGAGAAATGGATTGTAGCATGTGCAAAGGCAAAACAGCCATCCATTTGTAAAGTGTCCGAACATAATTAACTCGTTAGGGATTAATCGACTGCACACAACTGTAAGAACGGCATACTGGCATAAGAAAACTGTGGGTTTTGTGTTGAAAAAGAGACAAAAGGATTTAAGGGGCTTTTTGAAAACTCATTTAGAATGAACTGGTGGTTATTTGAGCTGTAAACCCCCCCCCTGACATCTGACTAAATTGAAATACAGCTGACACACTAGATTTGCAACGCATATCCTTTCTCCATTAATTAACTTAATCCAGTAAACTGGTGTTAAGAAGAAATTACCTTAAAAAAAAAAAAACTAACTATTTAGTGTTCGCTGGTGTTCAGATCACAAATGAGTTTCTAACTAGCTGCTGAGAAATACATCGATTTTACTGGGACAAACTGCAAAATGGGAAACAAAAATATTTCTATAAAGAAATTAATTTTCTAGAATACTACGTGTTTATTAATGATTAGCCACATATTCAAACCACTACACATCTGTCAAGGTCAATTTATTTTCACCACACACTCATACACACACAAGCCTGTGGCAAACCTCCAGGTTTAGGAGATGACAGAAAGTGAAGAGCCAATCGTCTCTCTAAGCAGAATGATTTATGGCCATTTGCATACTTTTCCACTTCACACGCATGGCTGAGCGACGAGCCACTGAACGAGAGGTCCCTCCGAGGGTGATGTGCAATTTAGCAACGTTGTCGATTAATTTGCTCCCACGAAATTCAGAGGCCATATAAGCTGAAGCATCTGCTTCACTGCCTGAGCTTTCAGTTAGTGATAAATTGCTTCCAGGTCTCAGCCTGCTGCGGTGTGGGAACGGAGAAATGAATCAGCTCGAAAATGTGGTTATTTGACAGCGCAAACAGTAGCCACTCCAGCTAGTGTAATCAGGGCAATGGTGTTGTTAGCACAGCTGAAATGCACTGAAGTATATAGCTTGCTGATAATGGTTTATAAAAAAGTGAATGATTTATGTAGTGAAGTCGGATGTCGCTGTGGTTGAATTCTGGAAAACAAACAGTCTGGTTAAAAAAAACAGACATGGTAACTAAAAACATCACACACATAGTGAGCGGCTTGGATGAAAGTTTCGTATGATTCTGTAGTGAAACTCCAGCCATATGTGGCTCTTCACCAAACTGTTACCACAAAGCTGGAGGCACACAATTGTATAGGCTGTCTATAGATACGGTAGCATTAAATTCGACCTTCACTTGAAATGGGAGACCCAAACCTGCTCCAGCATGATAAGCTTGTACTTAGCAAGCTCCATTAAGATATGCTTTACATGGGTTAGAGTGTAATATCTTAAGTGACCTGCTATAGAGCGCTGACCTCAACCCCTACTGAACACCTTTGGGGTAAACTGAAACACTGACTACACCCCAGACCTCTTCATCTCACCTACATCAGTACCTGACTTTACTAACACTCTTGTGGCTGAGTGAGCATATATCCAAACAAAATCTAGTGGGACACCTTCCCAGAAGAGTGGAGATTATTATAACAGCACATGGGGACTAAATGTGGATTTGGATTTTCAAAAAGCACATATGAATCTTATAGTCAGGTGTTCACAAACATTTGTCCATATAGTGTATTTAAATAACGTGAGCAATATATAAATATAAATAGTGTGAATAGAGATCAGTCAAGTGCAAAGGTTACAATGAGTCCCAGGTTTAAATGCCGTTAGAGTCAAGTGAGAACATTTTTATCATCAACTTTACATTTTTCACAGTTTGCCTGTAACTATCTTTTTTTACACATCTAGACTAGGCTAAAAACTGGTGGTAGGCATGTCATCCTTTTGTTGAACTAAAATAAAAACATAGATAAAAATTATTTTCACTCCTGATTTTCTGATTTTTTTCAATTGCATTCATCATTTTATTCATTTGGGCAGAATACAATTAAAGTCTTCCATTTGCAATTGCCAAATTTCCCCAACACATCTATTTATGCAAATTTTGATCATGGAAAAAATAAGATAATGCAGCCAAGGAAAAAATTAGGAGAAGAAGAAATGATGAATTTATTACACAACTGAGTGATTCTTCAATTTTGTGTTGCCTAGTGTTCCCCAACTTTCGGGGGTAAACACAAATCATTAGTTTAGCTCTCAGGTTTTGAGTTGTTCATTTCCGGTTCTTTTACAGAGACTATGCAGCTGTCACATAAAATAAAATCAAAATGACCCATCACTTAAAGAGTATAACATGCTTTATTCAAGACAAGTGAAGCCAGATGATTTGATCTTTTCATACACATTTTACATCAGGTAGATGTGTAACACACTCCAAGGCACATGCTTTTACACAAGCTCACAGAATCCCATGATTGTTTAGTGTTACACATGAATGACAATGAAGAGAAAGTGTACAATCCCTTCATCCCTTTCTTCCTAAAAGTTCAGCAATTTAGCTTTTTTTTGGGCTAAAAACTGTAGATGGCTTTAGCATCATCGAAATTCACACTCCTGAACACTTTCTGTTGCACCAATAGGGAGCAGAGCCACTGCAGTAGACAGTTTGCATGAATAGATCTGCATTTACGCACCTATTACTACACATGTCAACAATGTAATTAAAATGAATGGACATTCGATGCCACCCAGATGAGGATGGGTTACTTTTTGAGTCTGGTTCCTCTTAAGGATTCCTTCCTTATACCATCTCAGGGAGTTTTTCATTGCTATAGTTGCCACTGGCTCGCTCATAGGGATAAACAATTATAAGGAACTAACTTATATGCAATAAACGTACACATTCTTTTATATAACCTTAATACCGTTGTATCTGTGTAAGGCTGCTTTGAGACAACGTCCATTGTAAAAAGTCCTATAATAAAATCTAATTTAATTAAATTTACAGTGTATAAAAAAAAAGATTCTCCTTCACCTCCATGGATTGACTGGATAGATGGCCTCTACATTAATGCAACCTTGTGTGTCAGCATATTTTGTACTCATAATGAGATATAATGACTAATCAATTTCTTGATAGATGGTGATCTTTTGACATGACCATCTGCTTTGGCCTGCTGTGTGTGTATTTCACACCAATTTACATCTCCAGACCTCAGTGCCATGCCTGACTCATGATGACACTGGTGTGACTAACAGAGGGCTTTAATAGCCACTATTTAGTAGAACTTATACATGTAGAAGACAGGTGCAATGTCATGCATACAAATGCATTTGAAGATAATTATGTACAATGAGTGGGAATCAGTTTTCTCTGACTCAGCAGGAATTTCATGTTGAGACTATGTGGGATAAAACCAGATTTAACAGGAGATTTTTATTTTCCAAATGCAGTTAATCAGACAGCTAACAGTCAATTAAAATAAATCAATTCAGTTTCAAAACTGCATGTACTCTATAAATTGTCAAAGTGGCAGTTGTCATAAAATGAAAATATGAATTAATAATGTCCGTTCATTATTTTTAGGTTATCAACTCTTCACTGTTGGACACTTGAATAAATGAAAGCTGTCCATGGCAATTGTTGTAAAACTGTCCACACTAATCACAGTCCAATTCCATCTTCATGGTTCCAGACTTGAACCTGCCACAGTAACCACATGGATTTTCAGGTTGCTCATGTGGAACCATCCTCAGCTGCAGCAAGTGGCCTTCCAAATGAAGAGAACTCCATCCAGAAGTAAGGCATCAGGCTGGATCAGGCAGGTGTGGAAAGCAGAAGAGAGGAGTAGAGGGGGTGAGGGGGAAAGAGAAGATATGGATTATTAGGTCTCTTTATTATTATGCAGTACATAACAATACAAGAATGAATTACAAATATGTATGTATACAAGTGCACTGTGTTAATAGTATATAAATATACAATATAACAAAATATTAAATACTTGGGAGACAAACTCAACAAAGCTCATTTACTTTGGAGTTTAAGATTTAAAGATTTAGATAAGAAAAGAAAATAATCAAGTCAAGTCAAGTCAAGTCAAGAGGCTTTTATTGTCATTTCTACTATACACAGTGGTACACAGTACACAGTAAAAACGAGACAACATTCCTCCAGAACCCTGGTGCTACACTAAACAACAACATAGAGCTACAACACAACACAAAACTACATAAAGTGCATCGAGTGCAAACGAGTGCAAACAGTGCAGACGAAAAACAGTACAGACAGACAGATAACACAAGGCAATACACATAACCCAAGATAGCACCAACCAGTAAACCTACTGTATACTCTGAATATACAGTACTGTGCAAAGAGGACTATAAAAACTATAACTGAGAGTATATATAAACATACACAATGCAGTGCAAAAAACAGCAGTAGCAGCAGTCAAGAGGTGCAAAAAACAGCATGTAAACAGTGTAATATGGTTGGGTATAAATAATAATAAATAAATGATATTGGAATGGATTGAGATGAGTAATGAGTGTGTGTTAAGTTCAGGTTGTACACATAATTTTACATTTGATTTGGTTGGAGTTTGTTGGAGAATGCAGTTTTTTCTGCTGTAGCCGACAGTCACGGCTAAGGTGTGAGCTATGAGTATGTTGGCTAGCCTTTATTAGTATTACTTCTAACAACTAACAACTCAACAGGGTTTAAATAACACAAATGTTAACTGTTAGCTAAAAGCACATATCGGTAACTGCTGTTAGAGAAGTTGTCAAACATTTATAAGTATTAATTATTCCACTCATCAGTCATCTGATTTATTAAAAGTTGTCTGATTTAAATACATTTACATACCATCAAGTCCCAGTGCGCCTCTAAAAAAACTCCTAGAGGTTAAAGAAAGCCATAGTAGATTCCTTTGAGATTTGTTAACAAGGCATTAAGGCATTCTCTCTCATTCCAAAACCACACAGTGTCTGATCACACTGACAGTAACGACCCTCAGCTGACTGACTCTGACCATTTCCATAGTTATGAATTGCAAAAGTAATGATGAGATGCTCTGATAAGGTCAGCAGTCGATGATGAGTAATCCCATGCTCTGCTGCGAGAGCTTTCTGACCTTCATGTAATTTGTCTGTCTAGGTCCTGTTTGGAGGCTGGGTGAGGTTTCTGATGAGTTCTAAGGTTCTGGAAAAGTTTGGATTTTTTCCCTCATAACATCTGAAATGTTGAAAAATCAAAATGATCACAACTGTTCAAAATGTGAATTTGCCATGAGATTTGTAGAAGTTCACAGCTGAGTTCAGAACAATAAAATGGCTTTATATATATATATATATATATATACACACACCAAATTGTGACGTCTAGACAACTAGGTCAGAACATCTCCAAAACTACAGCTCTTGTGGTATGTCCCAGTGGCAGTCGCAGTGGTCAGTATCTTTCAAAAGCGGTCCAAGGAAGGAACAGTGGTGAATCTGCGGGGAGCGAAGGCTGGCCAAATTTATGATTAATTTGACACGGAATGAAAAAAAGAAAGGTTAAAAGGCTTACAGTGGTTACAAAATTCAGTGAGAACAGGCTAGTATGCTGTTCTAATATGCTAACATGCTACAACAAACCTGTGTAAGGACAGGTATGGTATAACTACAAAACAGCAGTACAAGTTTTCCAAGTTGTTGTTGTTGAGTTGTTTTGTCATATACTTTGTCATTTTACTATGATGTTGTATGCATTCATATATGTGATGTAGCATTTAATATTGTCCACCTTAGGCTATGCTACTGTAGCTAATGGCTCCTCTGAACACTGAACCCATGTTGGAATAAACACTAAATCTTGTTTTTTATTGAGTTGTTAGCACTTTAGGCATTCATGTAATACAGTGTAACCGTTTCAGATGGGAAAACAACATAAATACCTAATTGCTGTATTATTTTATGATGGGTTTTGTGATCCATTACCACTGCAGTACAGGATGCAGTCATTAATGTCTGTACTTGGTCTATTAGGCTGCATTTATATATAGTCACCTTGTACTGTGGATATTTTAAATTCTAATTTAAATAATAATACTATAAGCTCTTCAACTATTGTTCCCTTTAATTTGCACCGAAATAGACAAAAGATTTCTAACATTTAACATCTCCTATAACCATGCACTAAATATATGTTAATAAACAACTTTTTGTAGATAACTTCTGATAAAATTCATTAAAGACCATAAAAAAGTGAAGTCCAGTGTCTAGTGTGAAAAGCTCAGGTCTAATTGTTTATTCATTTTAAAACAATAATTGTTCAATTTGTCATGTCTTGTGTGACCCAGGGGTCATGTTTCAGCCAGACAGTCAAAAAAAAAAATTAATAATTACAATCATTTCATGTTGTGCTGATTACCATTCAACAAACGCACAATGATGAACAAAAAAAATACACAACATACCTCTATTAATTTGTGCTGGTGACCCCCAGGGCTGTTTGTGAAGTTAATTATGATGATTGAGATTCACAACGCAATTAAAGAGACAGACAGAGTGGAGGTGAATCTTTCTCCTCTTTTGCCTCAATTGTAGAGCAGGACTCTTAAAGACTATATGAATTATACATGATGTGATTTGGTTATGTCATTGTATCTGTGTATATTCATGTGTCTTACTGTAATACTGTATACAACAAACTAGGGTGATGTTCAGTTCCCAGTTTAAAACTCGAATATACTATAATATAACAACATGCTATCCTGTCAAAAGGTAACGTATTTGTCTAATAGTAACGACATTTCATTCTTTTGTATACTGTGTATGTGGAAGAAAGACAATAAATCTAGAGTTGAGTTCAGTTGAAAAGTCTGCTAAACAGAAGTTTGATGTTGAATATGCTTTCTGTAGAAGAAAAAAAGGTTTCAGTCAGAAGTATTTGTATATCAGGCTTAAAATCGACGTATTTTAATATGAATTGGGGTTAGAGGATGCCAGCACATTTGTCTGGATCTGTACATACAAAAAGCTTAACCCTCCAGGAGAGTGTAATAGTGTAACTGTATTTAGATAATATTTTGTAACTCCAGTGCTATGTTAACTCTGTAAGAATAGCTTTCTGATTCTTATAAAGAAGTCAGAAACTCAGACGTCTATGTGAAATATGATTATGTTCAACACTGCAGCCTTCAACAAGCAATAGTTGATTGCTGTTTTTGTTATTGCTGTATTTTTTTTTGTTTGTTTGTTTGTTTTTTGCAAACCTACTTAAGAACAGTGTGTTGGGTGTTAATAATTAAAATGTATCATTTTTTTCCACCATCAATCTGACAATAATGACTTTATAACATTCACGATATGGAAAAATTTTGTGGACACCTGACCAAAAGATTAGTATGTGCTTTGTGAGCATCCCATTGTACATTAGGTCTCCATTTGTGTTTATAATAACCTCCACTCTTCTGGGAAGATGTTTCACTAGATTTTAGAGTGTGCCCGTGGAGATTTGTGCTCATTCAGCCACAAGGGCATTAGTAAAGTCAGGTACTGATCCCAACAGTGTTCAGTAGGGCTGAGGTCAAGCTATGTAGCAGGCTACTCAAGCTCTTCCACTCTAACCCATGTAAACCATATGTTCCTGAAACCTGCTTTGTGCACAGTGGCATTTTCATGCTGGGACAGGGTTGGGCATTGTCATGCTGGGACTAGAGGAATTATGTACTCTGTGTTCAAGTGAAGAACCACATCTTGCTGGAAAGTCAGGAGTCCTAATACTTTTACAATACTTTTGTTTATATAGAGACAAATGCTCTTACTTCTGACATCTACAATACAACAAAGAAATTCTGTCTTCGAATATGCCAGAATTTTCTATAAAATAAATTCGTAGGCAGAATCCATGCAGCTTCCGTTTCTTAGTGGGTGGCTGACACGGTTAGATAAGTAAGGTTAACCAAGTACATGTGAGAATAGAAGGCAATGTCAGTCAGGGGCTACTGCAAACGGTCTACTTAGTTTGTACTATAAACCAAATTACCTTTGCTAAAAACCTAAAGAACGTCTTAGATGTATTCATCACAACCAGCTAGTTAAAAGTGAATATCTAACCCATGCTTTTGTAAACATTCATTCAGTCAGCAACTCTGGTGAAACGCTTGTAATGAAAGATGAACTGTGTCTTTCCAACAGTTTCATGCAGAACCACTCATGAGAATGTTCTTAGTTGAGTCCAGTTTAGTGAACTGCTTTATATGAGATGATATATGATCAGTATTTGAAAGTGGGAAGAAGCCCAAAAGTCCAAAAGAAACCTTTTTTTCCAAAACATCGAACCTTTAGTGCAATGAAAAGGTCTCAGTGATGTTAAAGTTTCCTCACTGAACTATACACTGTAACAAGGAGCCATTTGAACACCTTTATTTTTAAGAGTGTATTTAATACTGTATTACATGTTGAAAAGGCTGTAAAATACACATGTGGATGCAACACTATATACATTTACATTACCAGGTTTTTTTTATGTTATCAAACCTAAATAATTGTTCTTAGCTTTAAGCAGTCAGATGATGCTAAGCTATAATTCGCCTCAATCTATGAGCAGTGGCACCAGTTTTGATATAAACCTACACCACCTACACCAAACCTAAACCAAGCATACATTATATAATACAGGATTGCTTGTCAATCATGTGTAAGCACAAATATTGATCTTCCTTTATTCGTGCATGGCTCCTTTACCTTTCTGTCAATATATATATTTACAGTAATATTAGGGCTGTCACTAATTTGATTAACGAATGTTTAATTTAATTTAATTTTTTTCCCGCGCATTTCTGTTTAACCATTTTTATTACAAATATAAATAAATAAATAAATAAATAAATAAATAAATATAAAGAGGCAAAAAATAAAAACTTTAACGCATCACACATTTATTCACTGCATCCTTTCTTTACTCAGATATATTAAAAAAAATGTATTTTAAAATAATAATTTTTAATTACTGAACATTTCTTTAGCTGATGCGCCAAGTCTCAAATCAAGTACGAAAATCTGCCCCATTTACACATCCGGCAATTAAAACCGTCCGTACGGAAACATAGCAAAAGTTTTGTTTAATATCCTGATGATTTACGCAATTTAAAGCACCACAATCACATTAAAACATTTACATGTATAGTTTGTTATCATGCTATATATATATATATATATATATATATATATATAAAAAAACACAGTTGAAACCAGATATTTACATACACTTCAGAAAAAAACACAAAAACTTTTATTTCTTTACTGTCATACATTAAATCAGAATAAACTTTTTCTGTTTTAAATCAATTAATATTAACATATTTTTTGCATTTGTTAAATGTCAGAATCGAGCGAGGGAGAATTTTTATGTATTTTTATTATCACTTTCATCAAAGTCAGAAGTATGTGCCTTTAAACAAAAAATGCCTTTAAACAAAAAAAAAACTCCAGATGATTCCATTCTGAGCTTAAGAAGCCTCTGATAGGTTAATTGATTCCATTTGAGTTAATTGGTGGCACACCTGTGGATGCATATAAAGGCACACCTCAAACACAGAGCCTCTTTCTTTGACATCATGGGAAAATCAAGAGAAATGCACCAAGACATCAGAAAAAGAATTGTTGATCTCCACAAGTATGGCTCATCCTTAGGTGCAATTTCCAGATGCCTGAAGGTCCCACGTTCATCCGTTCAGACAATAATACGCAAGTATAAAAAATATGGGAATGTCCAACCATCATACCGCTCAGGAACGAGACGGATTCTGAGTACCAGAGAGGAACGTTTTTTGTTGCGAAATGTGCAAATCAACCCCAGGACAACAGCAAAAGATCTTGTGAAGATGCTGGCTGAAACTGGTAAGACAGTGTCATTATCCAGAGTAAAACAAATACTGTACCGCCATGAGCTGAAAGGTTACTCTGGGAGGAGAAAGCCATTACTTCAAAACCACCATAAAAAAGCCAGACTACAGTTTGCGAATGCACATGAGGGAAAAAAATCTTAATTTCTGGAGACATGTCCTGTGGTCTGACGAAACAAAAATTGAACTGTTCGGCCATAATGATAAACGGTATATTTGGAGGAAAAAGGGCGAAGCTTTGAAGTCTTAGAACACCATCCCAACTGTCAAGTATGGGGGTGGTAGTATAATGTTGTGGGGCTGCTTTGCTGCAGAAGGGACTGGTGCACTTTACAAAATAGATGGCATCATGAGAAAAGAAAATTATGTGGATATATTAAAGCAACATCTGAAGACATCAGCCAGGAAGTTAAAGCTTGGGCGCAAATGGGTCTTCCAAATGGACAGTGACCCCAAGCATACCTCCAAATTAGTTACAAAGTGGCTTAAGGACAACAAAGTCAAGGTATTGGAGTGGCCATCACAAAGCCCTGATCTCAATCCCATAGAAAATTTGTGGGCGGCACTGAAAAGGCGAGTGCGAGCAAGAAGGCCTACAAACCTGACCCAGTTACACCAGTTCTGTCAAGAGGAGTGGGCCAAAATTCCAGCAAACTATTGTAGAAAGCTTGTGGAAGGATACCCAAAACATTTGGCCCAAATGAAACAGTTTCGGGGCAATTCCACCAAATACTAAGGAAGTGTATGTATACTTCTGACTTTGATGAAAGTGATAATAAAAATACATAAAAATTTTCCCTCGCTCGATTCTGACATTTAACATATGCAAAAAATATGTTCATATTTATTGATTTAAAACAGAAAAAGTTTACTCTAATTTAATGTATGACAGTAAAGAAATAAAAGTTTTTGTGTTTTTTTCTGAAGTGTATGTAAATATCTGGTTTCAACGGATATATATATATATATCACAATTAAATAATTTTAATTGATTGACAGCCATAATATATATATATATATATATATATATATATATATTTATATATATATATATATATATATATATATAATATAATTTTCATCGTAGGTACACCTCAACTGTAAGAGACAGAATCTAAAGAAAAACAAATTCCAGAAAATCACATTGTATAATTTTTTTAATAATTAATTTCCATTTTATTGCATGAAATAAGTATTTGATACATTAGGAAAATTGAACTTAATATTCGATACAGAAAACTTTGTTTACAATTACAGAGGACAGACGTTTCCTGTAGTCCTTAACCAGGTTTGCAAACAATGCAGAAGGGATTTTGGCCCATTCCTCCATACAGGTCTTCTCCAGATCTTTCAGGTTTTGTGGCTGTCACTGGGCAACACGGAGTTTCAGCTTCCTTCATAGATTTTCTATTGGGTTCAGGTCTGGAGACTGGCTAGGCCACTTCAAGACCTTGAAATGCTTCTTACAGGGCCACTCCTTAGCTGTCCTGGCTGTATGTTTGGGGTCATTGTCATGCTGAAAGACCCAGCCACAACCTATCTTCAATGCTCTTACTGAGGGAAGGAGGTTGTTGCCCAAAATCTCGCAATACATGGCCCCATTCATCCTCCCAACAATACGGTGCAGTCGTCATGTCCCCTTCACAGAAAAGCACCACCAAAGCAGGATGTTTCCACCTCATGCTTCACGGTTGGGGTGGTGTTCTTCAAATTGTACTCATCCTTCTTCTTCCTCCAAACACGACGAGTGGAGTTTATACCAAAAAGTTCTATTTTGGTCTCATCTGACCACATGATCTTCTCCCATGCCTCCTCTGGATCATTCAGATGGTCTTCGGCAAACTTCAGACGGGACTGGACATGTGCTGGCTTGAGCATGGAGACCTTTCTGCAGGATTTTAATCCATGACGGTGTAGTGTGTTACTAATGGTAACCGTTGAGACTGTGGTCCCAGCTCTCTTCAGGTCATTGACCAGGTCCTTCCGTGTAGTTCTAGGCTGATCCCTCACCTTTCTCAGGATCATTGATGCTCCATGAGGCAAGATCTTGCATGGAGCCCCAGTCTGAGGGAGATTGATAGTCATCTTGAATTTCTTCCATTTTCTTATAATTGCGCCAACAGTTGTTGCCTTCTCACCAAGCTGTTTGCCTATTGTCCTGTAGCTCATCCCAGCCTTGTGCAGGCCTACAATTTTGTCCCTAGTCCTTAGACAGCTCTTTAGTCTAGCCCATAGTGGAGAGGTTGAAGTGTGATTGTTTGCGTGTGTGGACAGGTGTCTTTTATGCAGGTTACGAGTCCAAACAGGTGCAATTAATACAGGTAATGAGTGGAGGATAGGAGGCTTCTTAAAGACAAACTAACAGGTCTGTGAGAGACAGAATTCTTGCTGGTTGGTAGATGATCAAATACTTATTTAATGCAAGAAAATGGAAATTAATTATTTCTCACAGTTGAATTGTACCTACGATGAAAATTACAGATCTCTCTGTTCTTTGTAATGGGAAAACTTAAAAAATATTCAAATATTTATTTGCCCCACTGTATATATATATATATATATATATATATATATATATATATATATATATATATATATATATATACCCTTTTTCCACATACATAGATGTGCAATAATCCCTACAGATACCATGGTCATAAAGACAAGCACAAATCTAAAAACACACACCAGATTGCTCAGTGGTAAGGGGTCTACTTCACAATAATCACGCTGTGTGACCTTGTTAATGCAACAGAGAGACAATGAAAAAATAACATGAACAAAAAACATCTATTGTTTTGCCAGAAACTTTCTTTTCATCCAGACAGGCCTAGTTTTACTTTATTTTTCTAAGAAGCTGTTATTCAGTTTTCAAAAGGTCAGAAAAGGAAGTAATAAATGTGTTAGAATTTCTCATCGATATCCATTAAAAAGATCCACATATCTACTTTTTTATATATATTTTTTTTTAAGATGATCTGGATTTTATGCAGTGGTGGCTGGTAAAATTAGTTGGGAGACAACAGTATAATTTATATTTTAGTAACATTATATTTAAACTAAGCAATCATAAGGTGTCACTGATGGTATAAATGGTATAAGAAGACGAATAAAGAAAACATTCTACACACACACACACACACACACACACACACACACACACACACACACA
>JAAIIK010000113.1:937655-953000 GCA_014706435.1 Silurus glanis
ACACACACACACACACACACACACACACACACACACACACACACACACACACCATGTGAGTATTATCACTGCTGTGCTCAGAATGGCACCTACTCCACAGTGGTTCCTTTATCTATTTAATAATTACGTTCCTGCAGGTAGGGATGATCCTTGACCTTATTATTGATATTTCTTGCCTCTGGAGTAGGTAAGCATCGGGGCACTCAGTTATAACAAACAGAAAACAAAGGGAGAGAGTACCTTTGTCATTCTTAGATCAAATTAAATGGAGTAGGTTTAGTTTCATTAACAAATACTACCTGTAATAACTGGTGATCTGCATGCTGAACAATAACAAATAAACCTACTAACAGGTGATAGGAAAAATTTCCTTGTGCCATCTCAGGGAGTTTTTTCTTGCCAAAGTCGCCACCGGCTCGCTCATCAGGGACAAACTTACACTTATAAAAAACATCTTATTCATTTTTATCAACACATTATCGGTGCAAAGCTTTGAGACAACGTTCATTGTTAAAAGCGCTATACAAATTAAAAAAATTGAACTGAATTAAATTGAATTGAATAACACTGATAATATTTTATTACATTACACTGAGTGAAGCAATGTTCAATTTATTTTGTTGCCTACAGAGAAAAAAAAAAAGGAATCATAGAAAAAAGTTATAGTTGCCTGAAGAGCAGCTTTCCAAAAAAAAAAAAAAATAATAATAATGAAAAAACATTTAATAAAATAAATAAATAAATGTATATATATCAACGCTGTTTGCTAATGGCAGTGACCTATTTGAGCAGGATAACACTCTCCACATATACACTGCAACTCTTCAGGAATGGTTTGAAGAACGTGACAATGAGTTCATGGTGTTGACTTGTCCTTCATATTCCCCAGATTTCAATCCAATCGAGCATCATGGTGATGTGCTGGACAAACAAGTTCGACCCATGGAGGCCACACCTCCACGATTTACAGGAATTAAGGGATTTGATTCAAACATTTTGGTGCCAGAAACCCCTTACGGCTGAATGGTATATATATATACACACACACACTGCACAAAGATTATAATAACTATTCGCTTTAGTTGAGCTCAAATCTGTGTAAAGTTCTAAGCAAACTCACTTCATTGGACTGTATGATTCGGAACAAAAATTAGTCAAATGCAATGTTCCACACCACACTGCAATGCATTAAAGAGTATAGCCGTCATTTTGGCACAGGTGAACAGGTGCCCCTGCCTGGAACCCCAAAAATAAAACTATTATATATATATATATATATATATATATATATATATATATATATATATATATATATATACACACACACACATACATAACTTGTGTCCTTTTTTTTCCCCTTCCCCTATCACTGCACTGGGGCCATTCCAGCAGTGCGCGTGCATATCCCTTTGTCCATGTTTTACAGCCCTCAGCTCGGGAATGCCCGGCGCGCCACCTGGCGACGCGCGGTTACGCGCACACTATAGCGCAGTGCCGGTAGAGCGCTCGGGCAGATTCCAGCGTTAGTTTCACGTGGAGCACCGAGCGAAAGAGCCACGACTTTCTTCCCCGTTAACGCTTCCAGTTAGTTGCTTTTCTGAGTGAAAGCAATCGGATTTGGACGATGTGAACGACTGCACAGTGCTCGGAAGTTGTGTCGCGTGCGCGCACGTATGGACATCGCACAGGTACGAGCTTATTTTTTTTTGTTTTTAATTCCCACTTTATTTGTTGCAATTTGGGTTCGAGTAAGTTACTGTTTCTTACAGACCCAAGCTTTCACTAGGAGGAAATATCAACTTTTAAAATTGGTGCAATTGTAGATTATAAATCATTTTCCATGGGCTTTGGGTTTTATTTGCATGGTTGGTAGTTATGCCTCAAGGAACACCTGACTTTCTGAACGTCTTTATCAGAAAGTAAATAAAAGGATTAGATGTGTTCACGGTGCAGAGTATAAACTAATAACATGGCTGTTTTTCTTCCCTGGGGTGGAACCAGCTAATATTTCCAAACCACTATTAATTATATATTTATTATTATTATTATTATTATTATTATTATTGTTATTATTATGCTAAATGTATATAAATGTATATAGGCTGTTGATTACTTCAGAAGGTTGCATCATAGTTATAATTAAGGTAAATATCCACAGGAGAAGAAATAATATGTGGAAAAGTCTCCTTACAGCTACTGTGAAAAGTCAGTTGGGAAAATCCTGAAGGTTATGGGAAACTTGACTTAATAAAACATGAATCCCTGGTTTTCAGAAGCTGCTCTCATACCTCTCTCCATCTCTCTTTTTGTGTAGTTTAATATTTATATTTTGAAAAAGGATCGCTTTTTAAGATGTACTGTAGAACCACTATATATATATATATATATATATATATGAGAGAGAGAGAGAGAGAGAGAGAGAGAGAGAGGGAGGAGAGAGAGAGAGATAGATAGATAGATAGATAGATTATATAAATTTCACTAAAAACACTTGCCATGCATTCACTCACTTGCTTTGATATATTCATCTGTTGTCTGAACAAAACCCGTTTGTGTTGACACTGGATCTTACTAAGGTTCAGCTGTCGTATTTGTTGCTGGGATCCTCTTCCACTCCTCCATAACGACATTACGGAGCTACTGGATGTTGGACACATGGTGCTTCTCCACCTTCCACTTGAGGATGCCTCACAGGTGCTGAATATGTTTCCGGTCTGGAGACATAGTTGGCCACTCTATCAGCTTCACCTTCAGCTTACTCAGCAAGTCAGTTGTCTACTTGGTGGTGTGTTTGGGTTTGGGCTGTTATTATGTTGGAAAAGCAGTTCGGCCCAGTTTCTGAAGGAAGAGCATCATGTTCTGCTTCAGAATGTCACAGTACATGTTGGAATTCATGTTTCCCTTATTGAACCGCAGCTTCCTAGTACCAGCACTCATGCAGCCCCAGACCGTGGAGGCTACCACGACCATGTTTGACTGTAGGCAAGACACAATTTTCTTGGTTCTCCTCACCAGGGCGTCACCACACATGCTGGACACCATCTGAGCCAAACAAGTTTATCTTAGTCTCAACAGACCACAGGACATGGTTGCTTTTGGACAGAGTTTCTTCAGCAAACTGTTAGCAGGCTTTCTTGTGAGCTGGCTTCAGAAGACGCTTCCCTCTGGGATGACGGCCATGCGAACCGACTTGTTACAGTGTGCGGCGTATGGTCTGAGCGTTGACAAAAGGACCTTGAGGAGAAATGCTGCAGCACTCGTGCGTCTGTTCTCTGAAGCAGCTTCTGCACAACACTTTACGCACAGCACAAGGACTCGACTTTTTTAAAAGACCCGTGCGAGGTCTTTTCCGAGTGAAACCCGTCCTGGAAAACCTCTGCATGACCCAACATCCAGTGAACATCCAGTGGTCAGTATGAGAGAATTGTATTGAAAGCACCAAATTTCAACTGCTCTAATACAAGCTACACACATTTGTGTGGTCCTGTCAAGCAGACAAAAACATGAACATGAATAAGACGTGTGACTTTTTACCATGGTTACACAACCTAAAGCTGTTATCACTTAGGGTGTACTTACTTTTGTGTTCAGATATGTAGACAATAATGGCTGTACATAGAGTTATTTTTAGAGGAAAGTAAATCTGTACTGCTATACAAGCTGCACATTGACAACTCTATTTATTTCTATAGTATTGTCCTTTGAGGAGATATATTATAATAGTTGTGAGGGGTGTACTCACCTTTGTGAGATACTGTACATATAAATATATATGTCTTACCTTATACAAACACACACACACACACACACACACACACACACACACACACACACACATATATATTTTATATATATTTTTATATATTTTTATATATTTTATTATATAGTTTTATTCTACAATCATGCACAATCCACAGCCGTGCACTACCAGTTGTACCACCAACAGGGTGCAATTGGTAATTAGGAGCAATTTTTGTAGTCCGATTTCTTTCAGAAGGCTAAGTGTTCTGGCAATTCTTTATCCAGTATGTTGATGGTAGTGTTTAGAAAAACTAGTTCCAAAAAGATCCATAAAGCCATTGTGAATTGTGGCATCCTCACTTATGAGATTTGCTTTTGAGAGAATATTACTGCCTATAGATGCTTTGACTATGTGGAACACATAGTACTTGATGTACCTGATGCTGTAGTTCACTGTGACTGATCATTAGCTCTTTAGACCAATCTAGAACAATGTACTGTGCCAGTAGTTCCCACATGACCTTGTGATGCATCAGCAGGAATTCATGTCAAGGAGAATGAAAAGTGATAGCAGTTTGTCCTAGTGCTACAGTGGTCAATGAGATAACAAGACAGACAATTTAGAACCATAATTGTGTACATAATACAAAAACATTTGCTATCTAAATGACCTTTTTAGTACCACAGGCACTCAGATCTTTATAAACCCTTTTGACAGTGTGTATTTTGTGTTAGTTCATAAGTTTGTATGGTTATTTTAAAAGTAAACTGAGCTGAGCCTATTCCACTCGCTCTTTTTTCAAAAATCACATTCTTGCTTGAAACACACAAGAACTTTTAACTCTCCTCATCAAGGTTTTTGAGCCCATCCTTCCTGCAGCACAGTGTTTCTCAATCCTGGACTTGGAGAAGCACCATGTATCTTCTCATCTAAGTGGTTAATTAGCTGATGAATTGAATCAGGTATGTTAGCAGCAAGCGACGCATACGTGTGCGCAGCAGTGGTTCTCGATGCACGATATTAAAAAGCTCTATCTTACAAGAACTACTTTACACATGGAGTCACTTCTTGGGTTGGCAAAATGCCCTGTAGAGAAGAGAATGCATGCTAATAAAGGCAAGCAAGTGTGAAAGGAAGAATCTCGGGGTGTATGAGGATTTGAGTGGATCTGGTGGTTAATACGTTTAATAGATAGTGACAGAAGTCTGTCACCTAATATCACAGCAAGATTCTCAGACATTTCAGGCAGAAGTGTTGTAATGGTGTCAGTGCTGATGGGCGAGTATAACTAGGGGCCATTCTTCTCCAGTAGGAATATCAGATCAATTTTATCTTTGAATGGATGAAGTGATTTAATAGGGTTGTAGTATTAAGTGAATATCTGTTTGGCTTCAGTGTTGTATTATTGGTGGGCACCGGGTTTGAGCTACACTGGGTTTAGACTATTTGAGCGTTGAAATTTAGTGCAATAAGTGTTGAGGTTCATTGGCCTCATTTTTAAGTTTAGCCGATTTTATGTTTGTAGAATCCACTAGAATTTTTGTTGGACTAATGTGGTCTTGGCTTCCAAGGGGTACACTATTGACGGTGGTTTTGTAAGGTTACGGTGTTGCACTTCTGGTTGTGTTATTGCAGTATAACTCCATAATTCCAATTTTGGAATCTCTGGACTTTTAAGATGGATTGCTGTGGTCAAGTGGGATTTTGGTTTTGTGTTCTAATGGGGTTATGTTCAGACCAGTCAAGTTGTAGCTTTTGCTATTTGTGGGATCATAGCAGGTGTTTCAATGGGTTGTGTTGGGAATTATGGCAGTTCTTTTTGGTTTGGTTCCAGAGTCATTGTGCTATTGGAGCCCAGTAATGTTATTGGGCTGGAATTCATTTAGGATTTTTACATGGCAGCTTTCCTAATGTTCTTGCCTTTTAAGCTCACATGACCATGACTGCAAATGTAATGGCTCTGCCATTCTGCTGTCTTCGCATTCTCTCACTCTTTCTTTTTGCCTCACAGTGACTTTGAGTAAGTGTCATTGTCATGGCGCTTGCTCAGCTAAATGCTTGGTGATGTGAGAAGCTTCACCTCTGATGTGATGCCAGTGGGGTGATTGATGCTTCTGTCTGCCAAGCTGGGTTGTAATATACCACACTGTCTCAAACACACACACAGTGATTATAAAAGTTAATTAAAGTAATTCTAACCTAAATCTAACCTTAACTTTAGGACCTGAAGGAAATCCCTTTTTCTGGTCCCTGGTTCTATCATGTTTTAAGATAAAAAAAAAATAAAATAAAAAAAAAGTAAATGCACCATATTTTTTGTGAGGACTCTATCCTATCATGGCAGACATTTTTTGGTCCTCACAAAGGCTTATATGCATACACACTCTTCTGCAATGCTTTTGATTCCTTGCTTAATACTTGTGAGGTTGCATAGGGTCAACTATGCTACAGCCTCCCCTGGAGAGCAGAAGGTTTAGAAGCCTAGCTCAAGAGCCCAAGTGCAGCTTGGCAATACTGGGGCTTGAACCCCTGACCTTCCAATCATTAATCCATCATCTTAACCACTGAGCTACCGCTTCCCCTAAATGGGCTTTATTATATGGAATTGCTCTTATCCATTCAGAACTGATATTTCACATAGAACCGATGTTTGTTAGATAATTTGTTGGGTGTTTAATTGTTGGCCTAGCTTTTAGAGGGAAAGATCATATTATGTCAAATATCTTTAAAGGATAAGTATTCTTTATATATTTAATTGTGAATTTTAGAATTCAAAACTGTAAAAAGTCATGTTTGGTTTGTAAAAATTGACATTTTTGCATCCTGTGGAGCCTTTGCTAGATGTTTAATGTGATCATACCCTTCAGGTGTACAGTTTACACTGGCTGTACATTTCCTTGTCAGTGTAGTAAGGCTCTGGCTGAAATATTAAAGAAAGCCAGTAGACCGTCATTCAAATATCAGTAAAAACTGACACAGTGGCATACATTCATTAATGCTGAGATCCATGCTGAGCTGTCAGAGTTGTTTCAGTTTTCTGAAGGTAGCATAAATGCGTTTATTGTAGTACACTAATGAAAAGCCGCTGTCACTGCAGGCTTTGTGTGATAAACGTTTTCTAGCTGTGTAGAGAGTTTTATACATGCAGATGCTCTGTGTGCTTCTGCAAATGATTAAACACCAAAAAGGTGTTGTGTGTGTCGGTTAAACTATTAATATATTTTGCACAGTTCTACTTTACTAAACAAAAGTTTACTGGAATTGATTACAATATCATATGTATAGAGTATTAGATTCTTTTTTGTGGTGATCTTTGTGAAATGGTTCTTACTGTGAAAATAAAATGTCTTCCTACTAGGCTTCTTATAATTCTCTATTAAACATAGCAATATGACAAGTGTTTGAATAATTAATTGAACATAGATCACGTCATACTAGTGCCAAATGGGTGCTAAACTCCACTTCCCATCAGCCCCACCATGCCACACATTTTCTGACATTTGCATGGTTTCACCCTGATTAGCACCATTTCCTGTGTTTCAGTAGCTTTTGTTGTGCTCGTGTGGCATAGTGTCCGCCATGGTCTCGCTTATAGTGTGGATCTGTTCCTCGTTCTTGTTTTCACAGTGTTTCAGTTACCCAAATGCACTTTTCTTGATTAAAAGTTCTCCACTTGTATCTTCCTTTTCTACACACTCCCTGACAAAAATCTTGATTAAACAGGGACTGAACCCATGCAGAAATATTCTTCGATGCAAATTCTTTTATCACTCTAAATGTCGTAGTAAACTGAGTGTATTATTCATTATCACACCAATGTTTCTTGGTTTCATATGATGCTCATTGTTGCAATTAAATGTGAATATTTAACACTGAATAGACATATGCTAGAAATGGTTTATTCAGTGTTTTACAATCTGCAACACACATTATTATTATTATTATTGTGCAACTTTCAAATATTACTACCATTCCTTTTTTTAATCCATTCAGTCAAAGTCTTCTTGTGTAGGATGCCATTTCATATCATGTAGAAACATAATGAAGAAAATAGTCTGTATTGAAGCCATGTGATGAATCCATGATAGATACAGGTGCATCTCAATAAATTAGAATATCATTAAAAAGTTCATTTATTTTAGTAATTCAATACAAAAAGTGAAACTCGTATATTATATAGATTCATCACACACAGACTGATATATTTCAAGTGTTTATTTCTTATCATGTTGATGATTATGGCTTACAGCTAATGAAAACCCAAAATTCAGTATCTCAGAAAATTAGAATATTGTGAAAAAGTGCTTAGTGGGCCAAAGTCGTCTTTTCAGAACCGAATCTGGAAGAAGAGAGGAGAGGCACAGAATCCACGTTGTTTGAGTTCCAGTGTAACGTTTGCACAGTCAGAGGTGGTTTGGGGAGTCGTGTCATCTGCTGGTGTTGGTCCACTGTGTTTAATCAAGTCCAAGGTCAGCACAGACGTCTACCAGGAAGTTTTAAAGCACTTCACGCTTCCCTCTGCTGACCAGCTTTATGGACATGCTGATTTCATTTTCCAGCAGGATTTGGCACCTGTCCACACTGCCAAAAGCACCAAAAGTTGTTTAAATGACCATGGTGTTGGTGTGCTTGACTGGCCAGCAACTCACCAGACCTGAACCCCATAGAGAATCTATGTGGTTATTGTTAAGAGGAAAATGAGAAACAAGTGACCAAAAAATGCAAATGAGCTGAAGGCCACTGTCTGGGCTTCCATACCACCTCAGCAGTGCCACAGACGGATCACCTCCATTCAACGCCTAATTGAGGCAGTAATTAAAGCAAAAGGAGCCCCTACCAAGTATTGAGTAAATATACAGTCAATTTATATACTTTCCAAAAGGTCAACAATTCACTAAAAATGTTTTTTTGATTGGTGTTATGAAGTATTCACATTTTTTTTTAGATTTTTGTTAATGGGTTTTTGTTATATTGTGCCAATATAATCAAAATGAAAAGAAATAAACTCTTGAAATACATGTGTGTGTTGAATCTATATAATATACCAGTTTTACTTTTTGTATTGAATTACTAAAATAAATCAACTTTTTAATGATATTCAAATTTATTCAGATGCACCTGTACTTCATTTATTGACAAATAACTAATTTATTGATGACCTCTTTTACTTTTATGGAACAGAATGCTACTTTAACCTAATTTTTGCATTCTTAAGAAGGAAGTAAAGAAACATTAGCAATAAGTTCTATTGTAATGCAGACGTTTGATATAACAGCCTACTGTACGTATTCATAAACAGCCATGATTCTGCACATCTATACTACACAGTGCAGATGTAGGTTTTAATCATAGACCATGGAGCATTAAGATATACAGCAGTAACATCTGCATTGCCACATGTGAACATGACAAATATTGGATATTCACATCACTCTGTAATTTGCCCTCTGCTAAATCAGTTGTAGTAGGCTACATTATTGGTCAGTGCGCAGTTTGGCTTTATTGTGGACCAGTGGTGAAGAGTTGTTTCAGTAAATGTACTTTGTTACTGTACCTGAGCAGTTTTTGGCAATGACTATCAAAGATTTAAGCAACCTTTTGTCAGGATCTTCCGGGTTCACGACGCACACTTCTGGGTTCGCGGTGCATGTTTCCGGGTCGACGGTCATCTTGCCGTTTTTCCCGTGCCACTCTGTATTTAAGCACATCTAAGGCTTTTACTCCCTGCCAGATTATATCACCGGATTTTCATGTTCCTGGGATATTTCTTATCACCCTGCCTGTTCTGGTTCCTGTTCCCTGATCCTGACCCTGACCCTGACCCCTGTTCTGCACTGCCTCTGCTCTGTTTTGGTCTCGACTTGTTTCTTGGTTTGTGTTTTTGCTCTGCCCTCTATTGCTCAGTTAGCCATCTTATGAATTTTGATTTTGGTTCTCCCTGCATTGCTCTGTCTGCTGGCTCTTGGACTTTGGACAGTTTTTGTAGATCTGTTTTTGGACTGTGTTTTTCTCTGTGCATCTTTTCTCATTTAAACCTGCTTTCACCTTAACCCTTCTTGCATTCTGCATTTGGGTCCTCCCTTCCATTCACACGTCCCTGACAGACCCTGACCACTTTACTATCTACTCAACTGCATTTATGATCCAATAAATGTACTTTTTACTCCATTATTTTTTAATTGACAATGACTGTTACCAATTACCTTTTTTGACTGTTACCAGCTTTATGTTCTGTGGTGTATTTAATCTGCAGCAGAGACGATATTGTTGTTAAAGAGGCGGTTGTGATGATTTCGGTTAATGCAGTGTTGAGGTGTACAATCTGATTAGTATTTTAATAAATAAAACCTTACAAATCAACTGTTTTTGGCTTTTCACTTACAAGTGTCTTGGTGTTTTGGACACCAAGAAAAAAGAAATACTAAATAAATAAAAAAGAGGCGAGATGAAATCCTTCAATGCAACACACATTTATTCACGAAGTTCTTTCTTTGCTCAGATATAAAAAAAATTATAAACTCCAGCGAAAAAAAATAAAGGTCAATCAATTGCCACGTCTTAAATCAATCATCAAAATCTGCCGTGTTGAACACATCTGGCAATTTAAACCGTCCTTGTGGAAACAGAGCAAAAGTTAAGTTTGGTGTCCTGATGATTTCCATACAGTGGAACCTCAGATTGGCAGTAATGTGCTTTACAAATCATTTGCGGCACTTGCCTTGCGAACATCGAGCATCACACGAACAACACACGACTGAGATGATGGTTCTTTCTCTCTCGCAGCTTCTCGCTGATCAGCTTCCAGCGTATTCATCCTCAATTGGTGTGTATCCCTCGTACAGGTACTGTAGCATTCGTGTGTTGTACTGTTTACTATAGTATTGTGATCATGTGTGTTCTCATGGAAAGAGATTCTTCTTCCAAGCAATAACCCTACTCCTCTCCTCCCTCACACCTCCCTCATGCCATGACTCTTTTTTTTAAAGGTAAAGTGCAGGTTAATTTGTTTTATTTGCACTTTATATTGTGTACTAATTATTGGTTATTGTTTCAGATACATTAGGGCAGAGATGGCAAAAGTACACACATCCATCACTTAAGTAGAAGTACAGACACTCATGTTTTGAAAGACTCTAGTGAAAGCTGAAGTACTGACTACACTTTTTTATTCAAGTTAAAGTAAAGAAGTTTGGCTAAACAACCACCATATAGAGCACAATCAGAGAAAAGATGATGATGATCAGGTGATCAGGAATGTGTCTGTTCTCAGTCATGTTTACATCACTGACTCCCTCTGTCTCATCCACGTTAACCCCAGACTTCTTGTTGCCTATTGCCTTGTTTGTTGTTTGTAGGCTTTGTTGGCTAGCTTACGTGGTGTGTTATAGCCAGGATATGATACACCAGTGGAAGATTGGACAAAGCTGCTTAATGACAAGAAATAGGTTGATGTGCTGAAAATGGTGCAGGATGAGAAGCAAAAATATTGATCATGTCACCAAATAGATTAAAACTAAAGTAACGAGTCTGGTTTGAACATTTAAAAAGTAGAAATCACGGATATTTGGGAAAAATAAAAAATGTATAAGTAAAAGTAAAAAGTTGTTCAAACAATAAATAGTAAAGTACTGATACCAGCAAAATCTACTTTAGTACAGTAACAAAGGATTTGTACTTTGTTATTTCCCATCTTTGCATTAGTGTCAATAATGTGTACATAAAATATCAGGTCTGATGATATCAGGAACTCGTGTAATTTGAAATACGAAAATGAATCGAGGCAAATTATTTGATGCTTTGTTTAGTCCAATTTACTACAAACGGAGCACTGTGTTTCCCTACGGACCATTATAACTGGCGCACCACTAACTAAACTCTAAAGCGCTCTGGACAGGTAAACATTATGGAAGCCAGTTACAACCACATTTTATTTCTTTATTTATTTATTTCTTGCAATTCTGACTTTTTTCTTTCCATTCCGACTTTTTTCTCTCAATTCCAAGTTTTTTCCCCTCACAATTGCGACTTTATTTTTTGTAATTCTCACTTTTTTTCCTCACAATTTCACCTTTTTTTTTGCCAATCAGACAGCGACACTCCCTCTGTAGTGTCAAAAAGCTTTCCACATTGAAAATAAAATGGGTTACAATCAATAGAATCACATGGTATCAAACAAAGCCTCCGAAACCTGGAGAGAACGCTGTCTAATAACCAGCTCTGGAGGAGACGGAACAAGCAGAAGAAGCAGATGAGCCTCGTTCATACACCAACAGATTCAAATTCAGGCCGACAAATTGGTTACCGGTGGATGCACCAGAAATGTTTACAAAAAATAAAGTCGGAATTGAGAGAAGTAAAGTTGGAATTGCGTGAAAAAAGTACCTATAAAATACCATTAAAAATTATTTTTATATGAATTATTTTGGGGTCTGTGGAACGGATTATCTGATTAGCATCCCTATTTGTCCATGCCCATGTTTAGAGTTTTAAAAACTTTTAAAAGTATTAATTTAAGGTACATTTAGAACAGATATAAGTATGATTAATCACTAATTAACTCATGACAATCATGCGATTAATCGCGATTAAATATTTTAAGCAATTGATAGCCCTAATATTTATTTCTCATTAATAATAGTAATGTTAAAGATGTTGCATACAATTGACAACAATTTAAAATGCTAAAATTTAAGCGGAATGTAAGAGAGAGTAGAGTCAGGTGAGATTCCCAGGTTGTGTGAAGTATCAACACACACACACACACACACACACACACACACACACACACACACACACACACACACACACACACACAAGCTAAAGCACTTGGTTCTAAGCGGCATGATTTCACCTCTGTTCTTTATGATGTGTGAAGTGTTGAATCTGAGAAGACTTACTCCTAATGGGGTTATCAAGCGCAGCGTAAACACCGGTCCTTTTGTTATTCCTCTTTTTATCGGATATTACGTTGGGAAGTCTTCCAGATGTTCCTGTGGCTCAGGCACCCCTTCTGTTCTACACGCTCTGTGGGTTTGAACTTGGAAAGCTTGGAGAATTTGCCCACTGGTGTGGAGCTTCATTACGCTGGATATTTTGATTCATTTGCTCTTAATTTGTTATAATATAGTTCTGCATTTTTTCTGATTGAGTAGATTAAGGGTGCTGGTCAGCTCACCTTTTTTAACACTACAACACGCAAAAGAAAGCTAATACCCTTAGTATTATTCTTAGTGTCTTCCATTGCATAACATACCTTATGTAAGTGAACTCGGTTCAGGTTCAAGCATGTGCACTTTAACTAAAAATATCAGTTTCCGCTATAGACTCCAGTTAAAATTGCATTACTGCATTAGCGGGTTCGAAAGTACAGGACGTCTTACCAGAACCACTCAGCTATATAAAATCTCATTGACTCCATGTTAAATAATGTATTTACCATGCCAAAGCATCCTGGACTCCTGTGCTTGGTTTTTAGTAATCTGTACTGATCTGTGTGAACAGGAATGGTCTAAAAATGTATGATGACGTATAAATGCATAAAATACGTATCATGATATGTAGATTTATAAATGTGCTTTCTTCTTCTTCTTCTTCTTTCGGCTGCTCCCATTAGGGGGCGCCACAGCGGATTATCCGTCTCCACACCCCCCTGTCCTCTACATCTGCCTCTTTCAACCCAACTACCTGCATGTCTTCCCTCACCACATCCATAAACCGCCTCCATGGTCTTCCTCTTTTCCACCTTCCTGGTGGCTCCATCCTCAGCATTCTCCTACCGATATACCTCATGTCCCTCCTCTGCACATGTCCAAACCATCTCAATCTCGCCTCCCTCACCTTGTCTCCAAAACGTCCAACTGTCCCTCTAATAAACTCATTTCTAATCATGTCCATCCTCATCACTCCCAACGAAAACCTCAACATCTTCCGTAAATCATTAATTTTCAGTAAGACATGAGCAGCAGCAACCTATGGCGATTATATGTGGGTGTATCCATCCATGGTGAAAAAGATTTAAATTTCAGAAAATATGGAACAAGGTTGTGCAGCGACCAATGGGATTGAAGACAATAGAGCACACGTAATCCACCTCCCAATAGGAGTAAAGACAACAGAGCGAATGGTATCCATGTAATAATGGGAACGAAGACAGTAGAGTGCACAATTGAAGGGAAGAAATTGCATGTGATCTGTTTACCAATTAGATTGAAGACTGAGGGGCACAACAATGTGCATATTATATTTCTTTTGCACATATACGATTGAATTATTTATTTAATTATTACATATATAATGACATTGTAACTCAACTCACCATAATACAGAATCAATAGGAACTTAACTGGAACTGAGACAAAAATAAGGGAAACTGGCATTGGTCATCTTTCAAAATTCTGAAAAGTCAAGACATTGGAAATATTTTTTATTTTTTATTTTCATTTTCCAAATGATTCACAGTCCGGTACTGGTCTTTGGCTCGGTAGCTGGGGATCCCTTTAGTAGAGCACACATGATCTGTTTACCATTGGGAGAGAAGATGTCAAGTTTGGTTAATGATTATAGATTACAAAACATTGCAGACCTTTTCAGAAAATGTTTGTGAGGAGTCTGAAGAACTGGATGCTGATATTTGCAAAGCGTATAAAAGCGTGTTTTTAAATGTACGTCTTCACACAGGTTTCATTCAATGCCCAATCAAATCATAGTCCTTAGTATATTCAGATTCAGAAATAGTTTTTCCTGACCCTCCTGTTCAAAGGCTGCAACAAGCAATTAGACCAAGAACCACATCAGCATTTAAACGAAGAAATTCTCATGTGCATAATTGTCTGAGGCAAGGTGAAGACGGTGATAGGAATGCGGCCGAAAATCACTCACTGATGAAGTTCATTAATGTGACTTTACTCACAGGGCCCTGTTACGCTGTTATCACTAATTAAAGTTTTAACCTTGAAATGCTTTTCCGAAAGAGAAAAACTGGTTGGTATTCCAAAGCCAGAAATAGTTACTATGGCATAAATAGATTTATTTTTTTTTAATAACATGAACCTTAAGTGTAACTAGAATTAGGATGCAGCATGTAAGGAATAGACCACTTGAGTGTGTGTATTGAAGAGACGTTATTGCGCAATATAGCCTGATACAAAGCAGAGTCACTGTCACCACCATCAGCATGCCCTGTGTATTTTATTCCTCTTATTCATCTACACATTGCCAGTTATTACATTTATCTTATAATAAACAAAAAAATGAGTATTATTACTGACAAGCAGTCAAGAGACAAGTTAGGTCCTGTTATTTGTGATATTATGGAAGCTGTTACCTCTTTTTTTCCATCTCACAGGATGTTTCAAGTTTATTTGTCATATGTAAAGATGTCAGTGACAGTTTGTACAATGAAATTCTTAAGTGAGGCTCCAGGCAAATGACAACAATATTTAATATCAAACATTAAACAATATAAAACAAACAAGAAAAAAAGAGAGAAGAGTAATAATGAGGCATAAGAAAGTTATAATTATTTACATTTACATTACATATATGTGTGTGCAGAAGTGTCTGTGTGTGCACTGTGTGTGTATATATATATATATATATATATA
>JAAIIK010000113.1:962399-981921 GCA_014706435.1 Silurus glanis
GTGTGTGTGTGTGTGTGTGTGTGTGTGTGTGTGTGTGTGTGTGTGTGCAATTGAATATATTGTCAGTCTGTCTGTCTATTTGTCTTCTCAACTGTCTGTTTATGTGTCTGCTCACCTACTCTTCATCCATTTATCTACTTATTTGTCTATGATAAAACGATAAAATGGTATAGATATACAATATTTTTTGTCAACTTTTGATAATGTACAATGTCCTTATTTATAGCAACAGACATTGGTACCGATCGAATGGAATCTTCTGTTATAAAAAAATAAATAAATAATAATAAAAAAAAAAAAATTATATAACACTCCTGCAGCCCAGGCGGTTTTTGGTGCTTGTACGTGGGTGTGTGTTTGCCTATTATACCATTTATAATTCCTTGAAAAAAAATAAGAGGCATGTTTTTGAAAGTCAAAATTGTGTGTTGCATTTTCAACAGGTTGTATATATTGAAAGTCAGTTTTTTTTAGATAAAAATGTTGCCCTGGTAATGCAGAAACTGCTGATCGCTCCTTTTCCACACTGCAGCTTTCCCAGGCAACTGATTATAAAACACATCAAGCTGCGCGGTAATCTGCAAAACGTGCAAAGAAATTGTGGGTGACTCAAGCCGTCCAGCCCTTTGTTGTAGGCTTTATTAGACTAATAAAAATCAGCATTTATCTGAGGGACTTTCAAGTCAAACTGGGACTTTTGAGTTTATAAAATAGAAGAACAAATTTCAAGGAGTGCATTTCTTATTTAACATCTTCCCCTGCTACATTTATCCCCTTATCCCAGCAGTAACTAACTACCGAAAAGATTTGGCATATAAAAATTGGTCAGTACGCCTGAACCGTGCCACAGCCTGCTTCTCTTCGTCATCTGAGAACCACCACGACCGGGATGGTCACCGACTGTAGAACTTTTACTGTCTTATTGCTGATGAGCGTCTCATCACCGTACTGTGCACAAAGTCTTCTGTAGATATCCATGGGTTTTACACCTTCATTTACAAGAAACTTCTTTACCACACACTGTTATCTGCCATCTTGATTAACGGCTCCCAGACTGGCATGTGTTCTGCCCATCAGTCATAGGACACACTAGCCAATTACTACTGTGTGTAGTACCACCACACTAGCATTCATTTTTATTGATTTTTATTGCCAGATTTGACCTGAACGCACCTCTTAGTATCTGTTGGTGCCTTACAGAAAAGAGGCTTTCTGAAGAGTCAGTATAATACAGGGACAGTCTTTCAACTTTTAATCACATTTATTCCTTTTTTTATTTTTTTGTGTGTTTGACATTTAGCCTTTTGCTTTTTGCTACATTAACTAAAGAAATACATGATTGTGTAATAATATGTACAGCAAGAACCAGTCATCTGTCTGCTCAAATGCAGTCCACGCATCTCTGCGAGACGGGTTAGACATGTGTAAGGCTAAGGAATTTTTCAATTTCTTTTAAAAGCTTTCTAAGTTTTCTTTCTGTTCTCAGCCAAGGAAAAAAAAAAAAAAAAAAAAAGAGCGTTCCTGGAAAAAAACACCTTTATGATGATCAAAAGGGTTTCTTCGACTTTGAGAGCACAAGGACACAGTCAGTCAGTCAGTCAGTCAGTCAGAAGAGACCTGGATAGTTTGACTTCTGCATTGATGTACAGCTTTACTGTGAAATTGAGTGTCAGATTGCTGCCGCAAGCCATAGGTGAGGAACGGACGGCTTGTACTAACCCTGACCTGGCGATTACTTGTACTTGTTTGCATAGTGTCATAATTGCAAATCAGAAGATTGTACGATCAGAATAAAAAAACTTTATTGATCACATTGGGACATTGTTGCAGTCACAGTAAAATTGAGGGTAAAGAATAAAGTAAAATAAATATAATACATTTAAATAAAATGCATAAGTTATATATTAAGTGAAATGAAATGAGCAGAGTAGCAGCATGAAATGTGTAGCAGCAGTGAAACAGATGACTGAAATGTCAGACTTCAATAAAAGTTCAAGAAAAATTAGAGCGGGAGTCTGTGATGCAAACCAACATAAAGTGAAGCTACTCTTACTTTAAGCTCTGATACTACAGCAGTCCTTTAGTGATATTATTATACGTACTATTTTTGTTGGAGTTCATAGTTTATAGCTTTTTATGATTCAGTTTAATATCTGCTATCTCGTTATAAAGAAAAGGAGAAAATTCCCAGTGATGTTAGGAAGATGAGGTCAGAATGCAGGGTCAGCCATGATACAGCGCCTCTGGTGCACAGAGGCTTAAGGGTCCCGCTCAAGGTCCCCGAAAAATGGAGACTTGGTGATACCAGGACTTTAACGCACGACCAGTAACCCAGAACCTTAACCACTGAGCTTTCACATCCCCTTATAACATATACTTCAAAATCTATAGCAATTGGCAGATGTTCATGTCCAGAGTAGAGTGTGAAGTATAAACTTTAAAGTGTAAAATATATATATTTTTTATATATCTATATTATTAAATATATATACAAAATAAGACAGAAAGTGATGGGTATGGATATGACAGGGATATTGACAGAGGTCCAGATTTAAAGTGTCACAGTGTCCGTAAAGTGTTTTTGTGCTGTAAGTGTCACTGAGGTGTGCCAGTCCAGTGTTAACGTGTCAGTTGTGCAAAGAAATTAGCAATAGAAGGAAATGTAGGCAGAGAGAAAATTCCAGGAATTTGGTGCTAGGTGGTTTCCTGCTTTAGATTCAGTAGACATACATAGAAAGAGCTTTACATCTGCGACCCTGGAGACTCCTTTTATCTCCTCACAAAAAACTTCAATAATGACACTCATTTTTTATAATCTTTTTACGTTGTGTGTCCAACGTAAAAGTCCCTGTGTAAATGATTATTACGGAAACCGTAACGTATTTACGATGGATATACAGTCGTATAAACTAAACTACACTACTGCTGTCAGAGCCACTGTTAGGGAAAATAGTAAACCAGTCAGAATGAGGAACTGAGTACTTCTGCAGTAGAATATTCACCATGCGCAATATAATTATAGCTGACATTTTAAAGATTCATGGCTCCGCTGCTGTTCCATTTTAGTGAAGGGTTCCTTGGAAGGTGTCTGTTTCGGACAGCTTTTATGCCTCGGAAATGAAGCGCATCCTGTTCAGAATGCAGCATAAATTCAGCTATCTTTGAAGTGTCCTTATTTTTTTGCATAATTTTGATTATTGATCAAGTTCCAAATGTTAGAAATGTGCAGGTGTACAGTGTTTTTCTTTTAAATATATGGTCTAAAAGTGGAATATGATCACATACCTTTTAGTATATAGGTCACTCCCTTATAAGTTTTTTTTTTCTGGCAAGTTTGAAGCTTACAAAAGTTTTTAATCTGCTCTGTCTTTTGAGTTCTGCAAAGAAAGTTATTTGCCCTGCTACTATTTCCTGGAAAAAAAGAAAAGAAAAATGATCTCAGACATGATCTTCCGTTGGGGGTGGGGGGTGGGGGGGGGTGGATAAGGTGAGACTCAATTTGTCCCGTTTTGATTTGGAGCTCAAAGAAGTCAGACATGCGTGTGATTCTTTGGCACAGCACAGATTACTCTCCTTCCTGTGTCCCCTAAATCACCTGCTCCAGACCAGGTGAGGCATCAGTGAAGACTGGCTGGATAAGAACAATACTCGAGAAAGAAAAAAAAATAACAGCCATGACAATCTGAAAAGTGGATCTGTCTGAGCACTTGGCTCACGTCTGGTGGTGGTCTGGTTTGTTTTCGCTGTCAGCTGGGACTGTATTCTCAGACCTGAGAGGAGCTTTATAGGCCTGATTACTGAGCTCATTTTGATATAGCATGCCTGTTTAGTGTGTAATGATTCAAATATAATCTTAGCACTTGCTTTTCTATAAGTAGTATATATGCTTTGTGAATCTACAGTTAGATTTACGTTTACGGCATTTAGCAGATGCCGTTCTCCAGAGCAAAGACTCTTCAAGGTCTCTATCATGGTGCTTTATACTTGTCATGTCTACATTATAGCGAAAGTTTTTCTTCGCATATCACAGCAATGTTCAGAGCTGAGATCAGAGCGCAGGGTCAAGCATGATACAGAAGTACTGGAGGGTTAAGGGCCTTGCTCACGGGCCCCAAGTGTGGCAGCTTCTCGATACCGGGGCTTGAACCCCTGACCTCCTGTTTAGTAACCCAGAGCACAAACCGCTGAACTGCAGGTATAACCTCCTCACTAGGTTGGAAACTTCGGATACCATCAACCTTAAACTCTGTTAAGAGGAATTATTTAACATTTTATTTTTCAAAATGCATAAAAAAAACAAGGAACAATAATCACTAGTTTAAGTCTTTCACGAAGAGGTGGGATTTCACCCATCGATTGTAAATACCCAGTGACTCAGCTGTTTGGACATCTAGGGGAAGTTCATTCCACCACCCTGTTGCCAGAACAGAAACGTGTGGATGTATAACTACCTCTTCCTATGAGAGATGGTGGGACCATCTGAAGAGACCTGAAAAAAAGGAAAGTCGATTGTCCATGGTTACCCCAAGGTTACGAGCAGGGGTCGAACGGGAGATTAGAGAGTTGTGTAGGGATATTGTAAGATTCTGACCCAGGGATGCATCACCTGGGATAATCAGAAGTTCAGTTTTGCTGAGATTGAGTTTCAGCTGATGAGCCATCATCCATGATGATATGTCTGACAGAATCCGACAGTAATCGTGTTATGGAGGAATAACAGAATAACTGTTGTTTATACATTTGATCAAAGACAAATGCAAGTCAGAGGAGGCTGAGCTATAACTCCTTATCAAGATATTCTAAGCCTATAAGCATTTTCAAATGTATTATTTCTTTAAATATTCTATAAACTAGATACACATCAGGCTATGCTAATATAAGTAAAAAGTTGGCAATAGACAGTGTATTTTGGACAAAAAATTTTATCTCAGATCCCAAATGTTTTTTTTTTTTCCTTTTTCCTCTATCTTCAGTAGCTTTTAGCAGAGAGTTTTTGATATCGGAGGTTCATAGAAAAACCATTCCTGTCAAGAATTCCTTCAGAGAACAGTGGACAAGTCATGTTTTTATTTCTTTTTGTTTTTATTTCTTTGTTGTAATCACCTTTTCTGTCACTGCTTTAGTTTCCCATTGTGTTGAGTTTGTCAGGTTTACATCCTTTGCTACAGTGTTAGAGTTAGAGTCCTTGTTTATAATTCCTCATCTTTGGTTTTTGTCATTTTGGATTTGCTTCTTTAAATGCTGACTGGTGTTTTTTTCGGACTAATGCTATGAATTATGATGACAATTCAAGAAAATGCCATGCATATGCCCTCTGCCCTTTTACTGCATGTTACATTTCTCATAAAAGCATAATCTGTTTGGTCTGTCCAACTTTTTTTGTATTGTAAGGTTTTTATCTTACTGAATTAGTGTATAGTGTGTTTTTAATGCCATCTGAGATTTTACCATGTGGCTTAAGTAATATGTAGAATCATAAAGGGTATTAGATTAATACAGCATTAAAAATCTAACATTTTTACAAATTTTCATTTAGCCTAAATCAGAAATGTATTTTCTCATGTGGTGCAATTCTGAATTCTGTGATTTGAGGAGCAGATATGCTGGTAGCAGATAACATGTTTTGTTTTCTGCTAGGCTTATAAGAGTCAGGATCCAAACATTCTTTTTTCTTTTATTGAAAAAAATCACCATCACTTCTCCTTTGGTCCTCATTCCCCTTCTCTTAACTATTGCTATTATAGCCAAGTACCGTCTATTCAGGGAACATGCTGAGTGCTGAGGCACTGTATCCTTTGGAGCAAACATGTATCAGGTCATAAATAAAAGATTCTAAAAAAAAAACAAACAACAATCAAGGGCCTGTAATAAATAAATGGTGAGATAAATGTGAGTCAGCCACGCCTGTGCTTCCTGTTCTACCACTGACTCATTACATATAACGCACAATTGTCAGACTTATGAGAACAAAAAAACTGACGTGACTAAATTTAACCAGCCATCAATTTTCCGGCTCAGGGATGATGGCATTCACTTGGCATTCTAACATGATGTCTTAAATACTAATTAGAAGTTCTTTTTTGCTCAGGATTTTGGCTGTTGCAGCACAAAACTTAAAAATCTGCTAGAAATCCTATAGTCTACCACAGCGGTGGACAGTTACGAAGTAAACATAATTCGTTACTGTACTCAAGTAGCTTTTTCACGTGTCTGTAAATTACTAAAGTATTTCCATTTGGGGAGACTTTTACTTTAACTTCACTACATGTCAAAGTGAAATATTTAACTTTTTACTCAACTACATTTTGCAAAATCAGTCTTTTCTTTTTATTTATGCTCGGGTTAAAAACTTAACTGGTCAATCACACAGCAAGCCACCAATCACCGTATAGAGTACGCTCTGTTTTAAACTTGTTTTGTTTGCCTACTTAGCACGAACATACAGTTCAGCAGCAGTTCAACAGCAACCAGAACATTTAGAGAGTAATAAATGATGGAAAAAACTTCTGTCTCCAACTTGCCACAACACCCGTGGCCTCATTTGCACTATTTCTCTTGAAGTAGTTGAAAAGAAGGTTTTAGGTTAATAATAATTTGAATAGATATTAATCAGTGTTTGACTCATTAATATCATTCTATTAACAGAGTAAAGAGTATTTTGTAGAGAATAAGAGTATTTTCACATAAACTGAGTTGATTAAGCCGAGTGTGACAAAAATGATAATAGGAACATTATAGCTATAATAAATCATGTACATTTGAAAGCAAATACTTTTGTACTTTTACTTGAACGAAAGTTTATTGGGAGCACTTTTACTTTTACTGGAATAATATTTTACTTAGTGTATCTCTACTTTACCTCAAGTACATGGTTTTTGTACTTCTTCCACCACTGGTTTACCGCAGTAAGGCAAGAATTGAATGAATACGCATAAATTAATACGTTCCTCAAGTCATGAGCTAAATTCTAATAAATACAAAAAAGCAAAAACAAGACTCTTAATATATATTAAATGTCAGCACCAATGTAATTAAAAATCACAACTGTGCCAAAATTCTGCATAACAATTGCTCCACTAGTGGAAATACACTATATGGACAACACCTGTCCATATGATTCGTATGTGCCAAATGTAAACTATATCTTCATGGAGCTCAATTTGTGCACAGGGGCATTGTCGTGCTGGAAAAGGTTTGGATCTCCTAGTTAAAGTAAAGGCAAAATTGAATCGCATTCAAAGACATCCTATACAATTGTGTATTTAGCCACATACAGTATGGCTAGAAAGTCAGGTATTCCCAATACCTTTGTTCATATACAGTATCGTACTGAGGAAGCTTCAACGGTTGAAGCTTGACGGCTATCTGACTATGTAGCTCACATGTATTTGTAGATTTGTGCTAACCATGTCCCTTGTGGAATTCCTGGAAGCTTCCTAATTCATGTTTATCTCAATCTTCTGATATCAGAAGATATGTATATAAGGAATGTATCATTTGCCTCACCTGCTGATGAAATCTAGAAGTAGACAGCAATTTCAGGCAAGTAGAGTGGGAAATGTTCCAGGTGGTTATATTAAATATAAGCATTCATGGAACTCTGCTTGACAAATTAAATTAGTGGATCGGAACTAACTGCTGTATAAACCACTCATCAGGAATCCTCAAGAACCCAGTTTGCTTTTGGTGTAACTGTTACTATCTCTTTGTTTCACCAAAAGCACAAAGGTCCAAGACTTTTTTTTTAATGGACCTTTCTGTTATTCCTGTATTGATGCGTCAGCTTGCTTCGCTGTTGCAAATTAGCCAGCTTTTCCTAAACAGCTGTTGCTGTTCAAATCATCATTAAGACAGATGTGTGTTCAGATGGGTGTACATCTGCCAGCTCTGAATGTAACAAGCTCCTGTTAGCCAATACAGTTCTACAAAACATTGAATGAATGACATCAAATAAATTATGAGTCATTAATTCTAACTGACGGTTCTTGACAAATTTACGCACGCAAGTTATTATAGGGTTGGATGTCAAATTGATTTCCGCCGAAGTGCACAAACCTTGATGAGTCAAGTAAAATATGGAGTACCGCTTTGCTGCAGGTCCATGTCCTTCATCTGGTATTGTTTTGTAAAATCTGCAAGGGTAGTGTGCTATTGTATTTGGTAGAAGAAAAAGAAAAAAATTGCACAGTAAACAATTTCTTGTCTTGAATTCACAAGTCCTTGCTGTAAGAATGTTCATTTTTCAGGGATTCACTTTTTTTTTTGCAAAGACCGTATTTTTCGGACTATAAGCCGCTACTTTTTTCCCACGTTTTGAACCCCGCGGCTTAAACAACAAAGCTGCTAATTTATGAATTTTTCCTGGGTTTTTTCCCGGTTTCACAAACTTCAAGCCAAAAAACTGAGCCCCATAACATTAGACCAATTAAATTTCCGAACGGAAACGAAAAAACGCACCTCACCTGTGTTCTGAGCTGCACGGCATCGGGAGAAAAAACTTTCATCGGGTGATTTTTAAACGCACGACGATGCCAAAAGATAAACTCCCGAGAGAAATAGTTGTGAAAGGAAGGAGGAAGACAGTGAACAATGACTTTCTTGGTCGGCTACTGTTTAGATACAAGCCGTTGTAACGCGTTGAGTCAGGGTGAAAGGAGAGCTCGCTTCTGGCATGCTATTCCCAAAATACCGCTATGCTCCTAAAGGAAGCGCAACATATTTCACCCGTGTGTAACGTGTCTTTCGTTAAAGCCTGTGTAAAGTACATTAGTGTAGGCTTATAGACAGGTGCGGCTTATTTATGTTAAAAATAAAAATATTTGTAAAATTCAGTGGGTGCGGCTTATATATGGGTGCGCTTTATAGTCCGGAAATTACGGTACATGCTTACTATGATAGTCTTTGTGCTAATATATTCCCACAACCCCCCCATACACATTAAATGTGTCTGTGTACACTAGGGATAAAACGATTCCTTGAGTAACTCGAGTAATTCGAATACTAGAACGGTTAGTCTATTTAACTACAAACAGAGCACCTATGGACCATTATTACTGACGCACCACCCGCTAAACTCTGGGCCGCTTTAGGGTTATAAAAGTCCATGAAAGGTTGTAGTGCGCTATGTGTGCAGCCAATTCCCCTTCTTACCTTCTGTGTTTCCACTTGTGCGTACGCAGGGCTCAGAGTTTACTTACTTACTCCCGTCAAGTTCGTTTTTTTATAATCACAACCTTTGTGTGGAAATTGGCGTATGCACTTTTTCGGTGTAGTTTTGTGCGTATGCCACGTTTATGAATGAGATCCATTGCAGGCCAAACACAGAAGATGCTGCAGAATGAAAAATGGAGGAATGGAGATTAAACAGCGAGGGGTGAGGAGAAGTTTCAGGCCAAAGAACACAACAGAAAGTTTCCAAAGTTTGGGATCATTTCAAACTAAAATATAAAGAAAACACCGTACAGCACGTTGACGTTTTTTAAAGTAATTTCAAATAGATTTTTATATTTATGCTTTTTTATTTATTTATATATTTGTATTTGCATTTTGATGTAATATGACAATTAAATGCTTTAAATGGGTTTAGTTTTCACTGATATTCTTGTGTGCAATTTCAGCAATAAAAATTTGCATTTTTCTAAAAAGGACACAAATGACTTGTTCATTTTAAGAGACCTGTCTTATTTTGTATATTTAGTTTTGCACTTTGATGAAGATAAAGTACTTCTTATCTGATTACTCGATTAATTGATGAAGAATAACATTTGGAAGAATACTCGATTGCTAAAATAATCCATAGCTACAGTCTTAGTGTACACTAGGGTTGTGCATCTCCATAAATCTCGAGGCCTTGCATATTTGAGCATGACTTAATATTACAATAGCATGACTTCGTAGTAGAAGAGTCTGAACTGATCTGCTGTCTAGACCTTTCACCAATTGAAAACATTTGGGGCATCATGAAACGAAAAATACAACAAAGGATACTCATAACTGTTGAGCAGCATACAGTAGCTCCATTCTGACTTCTAACGCATGGCCCTTTCACAAACAAGCCATTATAGTGCAAAAAAAGTAGATGCAGCTCTACCTCTACCATGTGAATCTGTATTCTATGTTACTCTTAGGACACACATCAGTCTCCATAGTGTGATATGTCATTCAGTGTTGCTGAGAGAACACGCTCGAGAAACAGTTTAGCATATATCGATTTACATATAAAATATCAGTCAAAGATTATTGGTCACTTTCTAAATAATAACAATAAAGCACAGCTACTAAAAATTATATATAAATAAATTGGTTTTGAGCGATTTAAATATGTTAAAAACGATGCATTGCGAAACAAATGCCAACTTTGTATCCGATGCACACTTTTTAAAATCAAAGCAGCACACGTTACCTTTTATGCCGATGCGCCGATGCGAATCGGTGATTCTTACCATCCAGAAAGTTTAAATCCCAGGATAGCCAGGAATCCACTTATATCCATGTGAAGGAATGTACAGGCTTTGTCTATTCAAGTGACATGTCCTGTATGTGGTTTACTCTTAATAAATGATATCCTAAGTGGTTTGGCTGTACAGTGAATGTAGACACACGTTGTCCAGCCCAAATTATTCACAGAGGAGTCCCAAATAGATATAGTCAGATCATGAGGGTTTTAACCTTTAAGTAAAATCATATATATTTATATTTGTATTTATAGCAGTGGCAGGGCTGTCAGGGCCAGCAAGGCCTTCTCTGCATATATGTATTAAATAATTCACAATAGTCTATTCTCTTTATTTCACCACATTTCTCTTTGTTGTGCTGCTTCCGGTAGTGTTTGTTTAGGTTCGAGTTTCTATCCAATCATATTTTAGCCATTATTTTAAAGAATCTGCTATTCAGAATCAACAGTGTAAGTGTCTGTAGTGTAAAATACATGTAGCTTGAAGAAGTTGGTGACACCACACCGGGACCATCTAGCAGGCACACAATAACGTTGACATTTTCACATTCTTTGATTGGATGGTCAGAGTGTGCACTAGTCAGAGTTTGCAAACCGCATCTGTAGCAAACTGCACAAACTCAAATTATATACACAAATTTTTATTCCTATTACAACCCCAGTTCCAAAAAAGTTAGGAGACTGTGTAAAATGTAAAGTACTTATTTTGACTCTCTCCTTTTGATGCTTTCTTTTTCAAGGGGAATTGTACATGTACTGTACTGTAAACTCAACAAAAATTGTGAATTACTTGTCATATGTTTTATTTACTTTTTAGTTTTTAAAACATTTTATGTAATTTATTAGTACAAACTCTGTTTTGGAATGTTATTCCAAACTTTCGAGCCACTCGCGGGTTCTCGTGAACCATCAGATTTTTCGAGTATCGAGGTTCCACTGTACAGGTTTTAGAGCAACAAATTCTTCCATTCAGAATATGCCTTTTTTAGGGGAGGCCTGAGCATGACTCAATATTACAGTAGTAGTAGAGTAGAAGAAGTTGTAGTAGAAGAGTCCGGGTACTGAACTGGTCTGAACTGATCTGCTGTCTAGACCTTTCACCAATTGAAAACATTTGGGGCATCATGAAATGAAAAATACAACAAAGGATACCCAGAACTGTTTAGCAGCTAGAATCTTGTACCAGAAACATACAGTATGGGACAACATTCCTCTCCTAAAACTTGATCTCAGATGTATAATGATCTCAGATGTATACAGACAGAAGATGTGATGTTACACTATGGTAAACATGGCCCTGTCCTAACATTTTTGAGACCCGTTGCAGCCATTAAATAATACAAATTATTAATTTATACATTTGACATGTTTTTTTTGTTTTATTCTGAATAGAATATGGATTTGAGATTTGCATTTTACACCGTGTCCCAACTTTTTTGAAATTAATGCACAAATTACAGTCGAACCCACTTATCTCGACCTCGGTTAACTCGCCAACCCTATTAAGTCGATGTTTTTGAAGTGGAACCGCCAAATTCTCACTTTGTCTTAGCATTTTCTAATCGGTTATGTCGATTCTTTTATGTCGCCGAACCCTAATATCTCGAGCACAAGGGGGGCAAATTTGCCACTTAACGTCGGTTATGTCAGGAATCCCCCTGCCACGCCCCCTTCGGTGGCTGTCAAACCTCGGCATTCCCCGAAGCACCCTGCTTCTTCTCCTGTGCGCTCCTTGCAGTCATGCTGATCACACACACCTGACTCTCATTCACTCACTCATCCCATCTCCTAGTTAAGCCCCTCACCTCCACACACTCACGGTCCGTTACTGTTTGTGCATGATCATATGTGTTGGTTCATGGCGGTCTGTGTAATCGCGTATACGTATCCCGCTACGTACCCTTCTTCTCGGACTCCGCATTCTCTCAACGGCACCCCGGATTACCCCGATCCTGCTGTTTTCCATGTTCACGCTGTCTGCACCACGTTTATCTGTTGCTGCCCAGCACTGCACTTTCCATAGCGCGGATCCGTGGATTCTCTACACGAACTGTCTCTGCTTTCACAGAACTTCGTGGACCGCGCTCCCGGAGCGCACCACTGGATATTACTGCTTCTCTACAAGTATTGGTGGATTATCTCCTGAGTATTCTCAATAAACTTTGTTTGCGTTTACTTCGGCTTCCGCCTCCTTATCCGCATTACAGGTTATCTCGATCCGCATGACCAATCAATCAAATCGCGGCAACGCTGTTGCGTAAAATAAAACTCCAAAAACACGTGCATGCACATTCTCATTTAATAACGCACATCATGTACATAAAGAAATTTCAAGCACGTTAATATATTGCTGCCATATTGGTTTTCGTTTGTCTCGATCATCGGTTATCTCGACGCTTTTTGGCGTCCCCTAGGCCGGCGACATAACCGGGTTCCACTGTATGTCAAATCAACAACAAAATTGCCGTAAATCATCTTCTGATTATCCTGGACAAAATAATATTGGAAACGGTTTGCCCATAACGGGCCAACAAATTTTGTTCAATGATGGCTTTCAAACAGGAAGTAAGGTTTGTGCACTGCGAGAAAACCTGAAAGATTATACAACAAGTCTCGAGGTTTTGAAATAAATTTTGTGCCATCACTACAGCTCGAAAGTTACAATAACATGCTAAAAATGCTTCAGATATCATGTTGGCTTCTCTTCCTCCTAATTTTCACCCAATTTCAAAGTATCATACTGACATCCCTTTGCCAATCTGTTTATCTAGACTTTGACTCTCCCAGTCAGAGAATTCCTTTCTGTGATAGGCAATAATTGTAGTGTTTATTTTTTATGTGTGTTTCATCAATTCTGGCTGCTTGCCCCATGAAAAATGTATTATATATTTATAACAGCACACCTGCAAATGTTTTATTCCATACATATTTCAGAAATAAGGCAATGAAGCTGAGGTTCTCCAGATTACCATTTTATATTAAAAGCCCTTAATTTTTGTAGTCTTTAATCTCAGTGACTAGGCAGGTTGTGTAGTTGAGGCACTCTTCCTTACTCTATGAGATGAAAGGTTGTGTTTTGGTCTGAGGCAAACTGATTTGATTCGCTCTTGCTGAATAGACAGCAGTAATCTCTCAACGACACCGTTCATATTCTCTCGTGCACCTTTGAATCAACATGTCCTCGCAGTTTACAGCAAGACTTGGCAGACTAGACAGTCGCCACGGCTGCTCATCAGGGATAAATGCACACCATTCACCTTGACTGTTGATTTCTGTAAAGCTGCTTTGAGACAATGTCTGTTGTGAAAAGAGCTATATAAATAAACTTGACTTGACTTGACTTGACTTGACTTATGCACAAAAACATTTAATAATGGCTCTTTTTGTAAAATAAAAATAAAAAGTAGCCTTGGCACATTATTCTTAGCTATGTCTCGGTATGATACACATGGAGAGACAGGATAAAACGTTGGACTGAACAACACTTCTTCCAGGCTTTAATTGTGAGCATTCCAGTATAGAGTATAAACTGTATATCAATATTTGCTCACTTAATATTTACCATCTGCCATCACCAAAGTGACTGATCAAACAACTTTATCTGGACTGTTTAATGTGATATTACCTGATAATCGCTAGTTTTCAAATAAATGCCACATGAGGGGTCAGACCTTTGAATGGACATTATACAATTTAAGGCTAAAAATAGCAGCATGCTATATGGAGGTGCTGTGTGTGGGTGTGTGTGTGTGAGTGTGCGGGTGTGTCATTTCTATATACTAATTTGCCAGATGTTTTTTTGTTGTATTTGTTTTTTATTGAAAGTGACATATAATTGAGCTGAGCAAGAGTCTTTGGCAGGGCAAAGATTTAAACTCACAACCTTGTCATTAGGAGACTAATCTACACCCACGCTGCATTGTGGGAAATTTGATTTCACACGCAGGAGCAGAGCTCTCTGGGTAAAAGGATACAGTTCAGTATAGTAGCTTAAGTGCTTAACTCATTGGACTTTGGATCCAAATGTTGTGATTTTAAAACCCAGCCACACCAAACTGCCTCTCCTGGGCCCCTGAGCAAGTCCCTTAACCCCGTAGCTGTTCAGCTGTATGAATAAGATAAATGTATGTTACTTTGGATAACGGCATCCAACAAATGGCTTAAATGTAAATGGTTCCAAGATTAAATAAAGGTCATAGTTGTACAAAATGCATTTTGTTTCTACCGTGATGTTCCTTGCACCAGTTTTGTTTTTGTTTATTAGTGTTATGCCTTGCGTAATTTTCAGCAGCTGCATGAAGAATTAATGTAAAAACATGTTTGTTGAGATCTGTTTTCTTTTTCTTTTGCCTAGTAATAGCTGATGGCAAGCACAGCAGGAGTAAATAAGAATAAATTACAGCTAATTTGTTTATATTGCTATTATAAAAAAATATATTAGTAATGTTAGTTATTCTTTTTTCTATCGTTCTTACTAACAACGAAATAAGAAAAAAAAAAAAAACATTTGTTTATTTAATCCTAACATTGTGAGAGCCGGGATTCATTCTTACTAGCTATAACAATATTAGCAATGCTGTCTGTTTGGGAGGGCTTCATCTTCTCTCTCTCATCGTCTCAATCACAGTAACACCAGCCAGCTGTGGGCATCTGTGAGCTTATCTGGGAAGAATCGGTTTAGATTGCGACTTTCCTCTGATGGTGTGATGCTGCACTGCTGTGGTAAGAACAACAGTTGTGGTTGACTTGCTTTACATGTCCCACAGGAAGCATGGTAAGCACACCACCAAAGAAGTGGTAGCTCAGTGGTTAAGGCTCTAGATTACTGATTGGAAGGTCGGTGGTTCAAGCTGGAAACCTGCACTCCCGCGGGACCCGATGCAAACCAGTGCGGCACGGGACAAGATTTAATTGGTGAATGCGGGTGCGGGCGGTAAAATACTCATGTGTGTGCGGCTTGCGGGAGAATAAAATCATTCGTGGGACTCCCACAAAATGGTCTTTAAAATATAAAATAAAGACTAAATCACTAAAAACAACTAAACTGTTATGTATCTACTGCACAAAAGCAACAATGGCAACTAAAATAAAATAAAACAATGTACAGGCACAAGTTCGGAAGCGAACTCTCGCGTGGTTCATGCGCGGTAACTACTAGAACACACAATGTCTGAATGGCAGGACAGCGGAGAATCACTAAGTGCTACAGATATTACTCAAAAAGTCAAACTCAAATAAAATGAAACGTTTGTTAATTTTCCGTTTCTTTTTCATTCACATTCAAAAGGGAAGCAAGTAAAAAAAAAAAACAGAGTAGCAGGAAAAAGCAGTCATTAAGCAAAAAGCAGTGCATTAAAAATAAAACTAATATAATTTACCTGTGAGCTTTTGCAGGCGAGAGCGGGACAAAACATAAATATTGCGGGAGGGAGAAAATAACATTTTTGTAGGAGCGGGTGGGAGCAGGACTTCAAAATCCGTCATGCACAGGCCTCTACCTGCAGGCCTCTACGGGCAGGAGTGGGGAAAAACGTAAATATTGTGGGAGAGCGGGAGAAATAAATATATATTTTTGCTGCAGGTCTTTAGTTCAAGCCCCAGTATCGCCAAGCTGCCATTCTTAGGCCCTTGAACAAGGCTTTTAACCCTCTGTCCTCCAGGGGCACTGTATCATGGCTGGCCCTGTGCTCTGACCCCAGCTTCTTAATATCGCTGGGATATGTGGAGAAAGAATTTCACTGTGCTGTAATGTACATGTGGCATCTAAAAGCACCTTTATCTTTTTTGTGTGTTCGCTCTGCCTAGGTGGAAGTTGATGGTTTTTGACAGGTTCCAGTGTTTCTCAAACTGAGTGACTTACAACTGAGCATTTCAGGGTTGAGGGCCTTGCTCAAGAGCCCAGCAGTGGTAGCTTGGTGGTGCTGGGATTTGAACTCATGACTTTCCAATTTAAAGGCCAATGCCTTAACCACCAAGCTGCCACTTCCTATTCATTACAATAAACTTTCTTTCGGCTTCTCCCATTAGGGGTCGCCACAGCGGATCTTCCGAATGTTTGATTTGGCATGTTTTACGCTGGATACTCTTCCTAACGCAACCCTCCCCAATTTATCCGGGCTTGGGATCGGCACTGAAAGTGGCTGGGGTTGGTTCCCTGACCGGGGATCGAACCCGGGCCGCAGCGGTGAGAGCGCCGCATCCTAACCACTAGACCACCAGCATTACAATAAAGGGAGCTAATGCCTCTGAATGGACACGTCACACAGTGCAGTCAAATTACACTAACATTTAAATCTGTTGAACTATCAATCCATCTATCCATTTTTACTAGCTCTTATATAAACAGGGTCACATGGTGACCCAGAGCCTATCCCAGGGACCTTGGGTTAAAATTGGGGGACCCCCTGGATAAGGTGTCAACCCATGAGAGGGAACAATCATGCACCCCCATTTACATACAAATGTTTAGAATCTGAATTTTTCTTTTTTTTCTGAAATGCCATTTAGCAATAATGCATGTTTGTGGACTGAGAGGAGGAAACCAGAGAACCCCGAAGAAATCCTTGAAGCAAAGGAATGAATAAAGCATGCAAATACCATGCACACAGGGCAAAGGCAGGAGTCGAACCCAGGAAATGTAAGACAAACGTGCTAACCACTAAACCGCCCTGCTCCTAACTTTGCTATAAAACATCTTAGATTGCATTTCTATCTGAAAGCCGTGGAGCGATCTGTGATTCAGCGAGCTGCCCCTGTTCGCTGGCAGGAGCTTTATGACAGATTCTGTCGCCACGTTCGGGGAGTTTGGCAGCATCCGAGTTTGCATTAGAGAGCGAGCTGCAGGATGAGTGCACTTCAGAGGAGAGCGAGGCAGCAGGAACATGCTGATCGAATTTAACTCAATCTTTACCCTCCTAGAAGTGTTGGCTGTGTGTAGTGCTGTGCTTTAGCTAAGCAACTTTGTAACACCGAGTGTTTGTGTGTTTTTTTTTTGGCTAATTACTAGTGCGGGTTATGACCTAACAGTACATATTATCATAGATTTACATGAGCCATAAGTAGCTGATTGGACATCCAAATGTAGTTTTGGCGGCTAAAATGTCAATATTGGTTATTAAATGATTTAATTTGTAGTGTTTTCTAAAGCTTTTATAGTGTGACAGCTCTGGGTTGGTTTCTTTTCAGAACATAAACTACAAAATGATCTTTAGCTACTGTATGATTGCTCAATCATAACAAAACAAAATCGGAGCAAAAGTATGCACCAAATGTAGTAGTAGTATTAATCATGGTAGCAGTAAAAATTACTAATTACTAATACCACAGCTCTGGGGTACCAGGGTCGATCCCAAGCTCTGGTTGGGATCAGTTGCTCAGTGGATAAGATGTTGGACTTCTGATTAGAAGGTCATTGGTTTAAACCCCAGCACCACTAAGCTGCCACTGCTGTGCCCTTGAACAAGGCCCTTAACCCTCAATTACTCACTTGTATAATTGTATAATTGAATAAGAGCAACTGCCAAATATCATAAATGTAAATGGTTGTCAGTGTGCAGTTTTAAATGTTGTTTCTGTTTCTCTGAAGGATTCCTTTCGGGTTTCATGATTATGGAAATATGGCTTACATGGCGGTAAATTGTATCTTCTAGGCGAAGACAATGTGTGTTTGCATGGAGCATTGTAATCAGTTTAAAAGTCCAATCCGAATGAAAATGCTCCATATAAACACCTCAATCGGAATAAAATTGCCCAAACTGAATGAAATTGTAATCGGTTTGAGAGGGGTGGTATAAAACCTTCCTATAAACCGAACAAAATAAAAATTCTGCCATGCAAATGCTTTAAACCGATTACTGCCATTGATAAGATCCATTTCTTGAGGGACAAAATGCGCCTTCTCAAATCTCCGTTCGATTTTGGATGCCGTATCGGCCCATTCATCATTCCCTTGCAGAAGATGTACACAAACTTTTTTACTGTGCTCTTGTGCACACCAAATTGATTTGCCATAACAAGGTATTCCGCACAGCTTCCAAGTTTGTATAATACAACCGCGGCACACATAATTAGGGCCATAAACCCCTCTACTAGTCTACAAAAACGTCATGTGAATGACTGAAAGTTTAAGTTTTCTAAATTCTAAAATCTTGTGCCCACCAGTCCTTATTTCAGATCTTCATCCATTTGTTTCTGCTTTTTGGAGGAGGGAGGGGTAAGATTGAGATGCTCCTTAGAGATGCACAGCCACCAAAAAGCTCAGCTTCCTGCATCCATCTTTTCCTCACACCTTCCAGCAGTAGTTCAGCTACAAATTCACAGTCCACTGAATCTTTTTCCACCGGAATGACGAAGAAAGTGTACATGTAAACGTGGCTGATGTGTAATGTGAATTTCTTTCTTTTTTTTTCTGGAAAAGTGTGTAAAATTATTTAGGAAAGACTACGATCGAATCTACCTTTCTGCTTAATATCATTTGTTATAGATAATTGTTATCATAATATTATACTTATATTTTTGTCTTTCGAATTGTGATATTTTGTTTATGAACAATTAATGACCCCGACTTGTGTTACATTATCTGTGGAAAATAAAACATTACAAGGTACTGTATGTAGACACATATAGCCAGCTGACCAATTAAAATAAAACCCATCATAATGTATGTTAGGAAGATGTTTGGGTAACCAGATCAGTGATGTTCCGTCTGTGAATGGCTGCACTGCTTTGGCAGGATCATGTACAGATAATAAATGAGTGATGAGCCACATTTATCACCTTCATCTGCCTAGCAAAATATCATAAAAAATGTATTTTAAATGTGCAAGTAAGTAAATAAATTCAAATCAATTTGATATAAAGGTAGTTTTTGCAGTCGATTTTGTCTTACCTGCAGCACATTGTCATATCTCAGTCAGTTGGGAACTGCAATTTACAGCAAGCACACCACTACCTGCAAATATGGCCGACACGAATAGCAGTTCCCGAGCAGGTCTTGTTAATTACACATGCATGCACGCACGCACACACACACACACACACACACACACACACACACACACACACACACAC
>JAAIIK010000113.1:981931-992150 GCA_014706435.1 Silurus glanis
CACACACACACACACACACACACACACACACACACACACACACACACTATTCAAGAGACCTTTGCATTCAAACACTTTGTGACCGGTTCCATAGACTTCATGAGTAGTAAATACCCTCTATTAATATCTTGCAAAGCTGTTTTTTGCCCCTCTGGTCATTGTCTGGCTATTGCTTGTTTTTTTTTTTATTTCAGTTTTGACTTTTGAATGGAATTATTCCTCCTGAGTGGTTTAAACTGCACTTCCATGAATTTAGCCACGGCATTTATTCTGTTAGCGATCAGGTATGTTTGGAGCGATGCATTACTCCAAGGGAACGTGCATATTTAATTTAACAAAATGTTATTTCAATTACAGTTTAATTGCCTGATTTGGATTTTTCTTCAAATTTGATTCCCACCTACACATGACTCCTTATTCTTCTAAAAAAAATTGTCTGTCTGTCTGCATCCATCTTTCAATCTATCCTTTCTATCCATCCATCAATCCATCCATCCATCTACCGATCAGAGAGGGCATACATGCTTTCTCCAAAACACATGAAGCCATCTACATCTTTTCAAACTCCTGCTTTTGCTGTGCAACAAACTCAAAGGAAAGTGCTTTCTGCCCTCTTCCACATACATGAGCTTAAAGCTGCACACAATTTGGATAGTGTTGCTTTGATTGACAGGGGGTAGGTTATGCTTTTTCCTCCTACTCAGACAGAATGGCTAAATGTTGCTCTATTGAATCAGACATGGTTGGCTGTGAAACGGTACAGGATAAGTCTACATTTTTTCAGACGTGTTCACAAAATCAACCAATGGGTTCAGAACATCGTGGGATAAAATGTTTACAATTTTCTGCAACTGCACAGGAAAGATAAAGATTCCTCATACAAAAGGCTCTTTCAAAGTCAGATATGATGAGCAGCAATTATAGGGGACGAAGTAATGTGTGTTAATTAACCATAACGTTGTGAATGCCTGTGGGGGAAGTCTGAGTTTTTTATTGGCTGTATATTTAAGCATTCTTGCTTTGTCGCTTTTTGTATCAAAAAAAATAACGGAATGAAAGCAGTTCTTGCTATAAAGGCGGGTGTTCAGAAATTGTTTTGCTCGTTGTTGAAGGTTAGCTTCTAACAAAGGTCAGCATGTGTTCGGTCTAGGCTTTGAAAGATTCTGATGCTGTCCTTTACATGCAAATGTGAGAATATATGTACATTTTTTATGATTTTCAAATGAAATCAAATGTTCAGGCTCATATTAGGACTATTCAACAAAAAAAGTGTGTCCGTCTCAGCTTTTAGAATGTGTCCCTCAAATATATTCATGAACTCAGCACTTTTTATGTTGTTGTGTCGTCCAGGTCACGCATGTGATGTGTGTCAGTTAGGACAGTGTCTAAGGGGCAAGAAGTGGACACTGCCCATAGTGGACACTGCCGAGGCGGGACCCTGTAGATGTCATCCTCTACATCAGGTAGGTCTATCTCCACGGTCCTCACACTGCTTTACTGGGTTTTCAAAGGAAGCTTTTGTTGTATTTTCAATGCATCACTTTTTAGCAAACTATTGAGTCATATCCAGAAAAAGATTGATTACAGCAAAGATCTTACATTTGCATAATGTGAAGGAGACACAAAGCTTAAATCGGTATAAAAAAAGGAAAATTCACTACTCTTGCATAATGCTAACTGGGATTTTTGATCCTTTAGATGACAACTCTGGTTGATAAGTGCTGCCAGATGTTGTATTTTGAATATAAATGAGAGATTTCTCTCTGGTATGCAGGTGCAGGTAGTTCGTGAGTTACAATGGTTTAACTTACGATTTTTTTTATTTTGACGATGACATAGTGATACAACAAAAGACACGTCGTTTCTCCACTTTCCACTTCAGGATGTCTCACAGGTGCTCAATAGTGTTCAGGTCTGAAGACATACTTGACCACTCCATCACCTTCACCTTCACCTTCCTCAGCAAGGCAGTTGTCATCTTGGCGTGTGTTTGGGGTCGTTATTAAACTGGAAAACGTCCGTTTGGCCCAGTTTCTGAAGGGAGGGCATCATCTTCTGCTTTAGAATGTCACAGTACATGTTGGAATCAATGTTTCCCTCAATAAACCACAGCTCCACAGTACCAGCAGCACTCATGCAGCCTCAGACCATGATGCTACCACCACCATGCTTGACTGTAGGCAAGACACAATTTTCTTGATTCTTCTCACCAGGGCGTCACCACACATGCTGGACACCATCTGAGCCAAACCAGTTTATCTTAGTCTCATCAGACCACAGGACATGGTTCCAGTAATTCATGCTCTTGCACAGGTTGTCTTCAGTAAACTGTTTGCAGGCTTTCTTGTGAGCAGCTTCAGAAGAGGCTTCCTTGTTGGACGACGGCCATGCAAACCGACTTGTTACAGTGTACGGCGTATGGTCTGACCACTGAAAAGCACTGCAACCTCTAAAGCAATGCTGCAGCACTCATGCTTCTGTTTTTTGAAGCAGCTTCTGCACTCAACTTCTTAGATGGACCCTTGCGAGGTCTGTTCAGAGTGGAACCCGACTTGGAAAACCTCTGTATGACCCTGGCTACTGTACTGTAACTCGGTTTCAGGGTGTTACTGATCTTCTTATAGCCTTGGCCATCCTTGTAGAGAGCAACAATTCTAATTCTCAAATCCTTAGAGAGACTTTGCTATTAGGTGCCATGTTGAACATCCAGTGGTCAGTATGAGAGAATTTTACTCAAAGCACCAAATTTTAACTGCTCTAATGGTTCTGTTAAGCAGACAAAATCATGAACATGATCAATAGAACATGTGGCTTTACATGGTTACACAACCTACAGCTGTTATCACTTAGAGTGTGCTTACTTTTGTTACCAGCTATTTATACAATAATGACTGTATGTTGAGTTATTTTCAAAGGACAGTAAATCTGTACTGCTATACAGGCTGCACATTGACTACTCTAAAATATATCCAAGTTTAATTTTTATAATATTGTCCCTTGAGAATATTTACTAAAATGGTTGCTGAAATGTGAGGGGTGTACTTACTTTTGTGAGATGCTGTATACTGTAAAGGTTAAGATTTCCAGCTAATTGCTCTGTTTTGCTAAATTATGTACGGTAATATGTTCAATTATTAACAAATGACATTATACTACCCCATACTGATCACCATTCTTTAAGACTCATGAGTAGGCTTGGCCATGTCGCAACTTAGGATATTTTCAAGTTATGATGGTTTTATAGGAACATCTAAATTGTACGTTTAGGTGTACCTAAAAATGTCATTTAATCTCCATAAGGTTCCCTGTTTTTGGAAAGAGTCTATTATCGTACCTGTTCCTAAGAATAATGCACCTAAATCTTTAAATGAGTACAGGCCAGTAGCACTTACTTCTCTGATAATGAAAACATTTGAGAGGATCGTGAAGGACGCGCTTTTGACCATGGTACAGGCAAATCTAGATCCGCTTCAGTTTGCCTATAGGTCAGGCAGGGGTGTTGATGATGCGATATGTGCTTTATTAAACATGATTTTGGCACACCTTGAGGGCGCAAAAACTTTTATACATTTAGTTTTTATTGATTTTTCATCAGCCTTTAATTGTATCCAACCTCTCAGCGTGTGAAGGTGAACAGTGTTTTGTCTGATGTACTTTTTTCCTCTACTGGGTCACCGCAAGGGTGTATTCTTTCACCTCTTTTATTTGTGCTTTATACTAATGAGTGTCGTACACAACTTGAGAGGCGCCATATCATTAAGTTTGCTGATGATTCAGTGATCGTTTCCCTCCTTAATAATGATGATTCTGTTCATGGTTCTGTATTGGTAGATTTTATTGATTGGTGTAAACTGTCCTTTTTGGACATTAATGTATTAAAAACTAAAGAGATGATTGTAGATTTTAGGAAGAATCGTACAGCCATCTCTCCTGTGGTTATTAATGATCATGCTGTTGAGATTGTACATCATTTTAAATATCTTGGTACTATAATAGATGAAAATTTTACTTTTGGTGCTCATATGGATGCTGTTTGAAAAAAGCCCACCAGCGTATGTATTTTTTACGGAAACTCCATGGTTTTAACGTGGATAGCACTTTTATGAAAATGTTTTATTCTTGTTTTATTGAGTCAGTTATTACTTTTACATTTGTGTGTTGGTATGGATCGCTTAATCTGAAAAATAGAAATAGACTTCAGGGTATTGTTAAAGTGTGTGGTAAGATTGTCGGCACCAACCTGATTGATTTAAACAGTTTGCATAAAGCAAGGACTCTGAGGAAGGCCGAGTTAGAGACTCCAGCCATCCTTTGCAGGATCTTTTTATGTTGTTACCTTCTTCACGTAGATATTCTTTACCGCTTTGCAGGACAAATAGATTTAAAAATTATTTTGTACCAGTTGCTATTGGGTTTTTAAATACTTACATTTTTTATTTTTTTATTTTTATTTTTTTTTTTTTCTTCTCTGTACTGTTTGTTGTTGTGTGTTTGGGATTGTATGGATTCTGCTGGCTGTGAAACAAATTGCCCCTCGGGGATAATAAAGTTGACCTAACCTAACCTAACCTAACCTGTAAAAAATTTTAAGATTTTATACACAGAAAAGTATGCAAATTTAGATTTATAGCTAGTTTCTGACGTCTAGATAGAACTTATGTATAGAAACTTAAAATCAAAATACTTTCTTTATTTTGTGACTGTGTGAATGAATGAATGAATTGGTCAGTGTGTGAAAGTGTATACAGCAATGCATATGTATACAAACTCGGAATAAGAAGCTCATTCTATAATGTAACAGTTCAAAATCTTGTAGGTATTTGCAGACGAAGTTATAAACCATTGTTCTCAGTAGAATGCTGAGGATGGGGCTGCAGGCAGGAGGAAAAGAGGAAGGCCAAAGATCAGGTTTATGGATGTGATGATGGAAGACATGCTGAAAGAGGCAGATGTTAAGGACAGAGTGATATGGAGAAGTAGTCATAAACCAATGTAGCAAAACTGTTTGCATTACTAACAGTCGAAAGCTGTCTTCATGGTATCTGAATGGCATCATCGACAGAAATCACCAGTGTTTTTTCAGCTGTCCATGTAAAGCCATTCTTAGCAGCAGAAAATGGTTTCCAATTGATGAGAATTCCTTCAGTGTATCTGAATAGATCAGGCAGATCTTTGGAGTATACAAGGGATAGGATCACTGGTTTCTCAGAAGCATTATATCTTGACAGTTACAAAAAGAAAGAGAAAAGTTTAGCTTATTGTATTAGACTATATACTCTCTTTAAACTCTCACTGTGCATGTAAAAGCCACAGTTCTTCCGATCTTTCCGAATTTATTAGTGCTGTCTGAATTCTCAGTGTAGAATCTGTATTCCATGGATAGTCCTCTGATTTATGAGCAATAGTGCACAATATATCCAGGGTACAAACAACCCCCACGGTGTATGTAAATGTAAATAACATGCTGCCTAATGAAAACTAAAGCCAGCAGGTACTTTTAGGTCATTGTTGCTGTTTTTAATAGAGACAAAAATGCTTGCAGTAGCCACCTTTTTTATTTTTGTGGTATCAGGTTGCTAGGCGATTTGTAACATTCGGATAGTTTATGTAACAGTGTCACGATGAATGCATTTCCAGAGCTCACGCTGTCTGAATTCTGTCCGGTATCTTTTTATGTACCGCTGCACTATAGACTAAGCAGTTTCTGTATTTGAATAAGAGAAGGAGTGAGTTTTAGATGCAGGAGTTCTTAAACATACTCAGATAAATGACACAAAAGTGTGGACTGATCTCATTTAATTGTTGCACTTTCAAAAGGAAAAAGAATATGGACAATGTACCTAATTTTTTATATTTGTGTAGGTGATACTGATGAATGATTGAATAATTTGTTATCATAATTGTGAATCAATGTGTTCTTTTTATTACAATATTACACAACATGTTCCAAGCATTGGCAGTTTATCATTTTATTCACTGCAAAGCCTTAAATTCACTCAATAGTGAGGAATAAATGAACACTGCCAAAAAGTAGAGGACTGGTATATATTTTTCTCTACTTTATGGACAGACAAGGACCATCTGCTTGCTTAAAGAACCATAAAGCAGCCATATCGCTTGTTCTCTATGAAACACCAGAAGCTAAATATTTTCAGTGTGTTGGCAAACCATAGGTTCAAAAGCAGACATAAATCTGTAGGGGAAAAGCAACAGAGCGGACCTGTAGAGCATAAACAATCATATCTGGTTTCTCTCCAAATTACAGCCAGTTGGAGTCCATTTCCACATCATTAGTAAGTATTGCCAGCTTAGAAATGGGGTATAAACAGAAAGGAATGTGAAATGCTTTTGAAATCGTATTTGAGTATGTTCCTGCACTGCGTTCTGGACAAAAGAATTACAAAAGTAATACTTTTTCAAAAGTATAACAACACTTGGTTTTTCCAAACATGTGGTTCTTACTCAAACTGTTACTACAAGCTTGTATGCACACACTTGTATAGAATGTCTTTGGATGCTGTAGTATTACATTTTCCCTTCACTTGAACTAGGAGACCCAAACCCGTTCCAGTATGACAAGGCCCCTGTGCACAAGCCAGCTCCATTAACATGTGCTTTACTTCTTCTTCTTCTTCTTCTTCTTTTGGCTGCTCCCATTAGGGGTCGCCACAGCGGATCATCCGTCTCCATACCACCCTGTCCTCTACATCTGCCTCTTTCACACCAACTACCTGCATGTCTTCCCTCACCACATCATAAACCTCCTCCTTGGTCTTCTTCTTTTCCTCCTTCCTGGTGGCTCCATCCTCAGCATTCTTCTACCAATATAATTCATGTCCCTCCTCTGCACATGTCCAAACCATCTCAATCTCACCTCCCTCACCTTGTCACCAAAACGTCCTACATGCTCTGTCCCTCTAATAAACTCATTTCCAATCCTGTCCATCCTCGTCACTCCCAACGAAAACCTTAACATCTTCAGCTCTGCTACCTCCAGCTCCACCTCCTGTCTTTTACTCAATGCCACATATGCTTTACATGGGTTGGAATTGTGTAAAAATCTTGAGTGGCCTGCTATAGAGCTCTGACTTCAACCCTATTGAACACCTTTGGGATAAACTGGAAGGCTGACTGCACACCAGGTTTCTTCACCTCACCTACTGTACATCAGTACCTGGCTTTACTAACACCCTTGTAGATGAATGAGCACAAATCTAGACAAGCACACTCCAGAATCTAGTGGAACATCTTCCCAGAATAGTAGAGTTTATTGTAGTGGCAAATGGGGACTATTTTCCAAAAGCTAATCCTATTGGCAGGTGTCCAAAAATGAAAAATTATACAAATTGCATGCTGTAGGTTTTTAGACATTAAAAGACAAATTTCTAATGGTGTACAGAAAGCAGACTGTTCCTGCAATTGCTTAGCGGCTACTCTGGAGTCAGGGCCACTGCTATATGTGAAATCGTCAGGATGCTTATTATGATTGTTTGCAGCTCCTTATTCAAACCTTATTCAAGTGCAGTTTGGCTACTTTTTAACCATTTTGCTCCTACTCGTGCTGTTGCTGTTGTACAATACAGTTGTTTCTTCCTTAGACCAATGATTCATGATTGTAATAGTTTTCCATATTTCTTTTTTTCCAGAACAATAATCTTTAAAACCCTCAGGACAGTGTTGTTGCCTTTTTTTTTAAATTCAGCTGTTGCCATGGTGACAAAATGACACTGGCTCCAAGCTTTCATATCATCGGGTTGACTGGCTCCTTTATAGTACTGGAACAGAATCGTCTTTTGGTGGATAAAAATCGTCTTTTTTGTGACAGAAAATTGTTAAATGGTTAAGCGTTAGGGCTCTGTTTGTGGAAAAAGGTTAATTGATATGAATATCGAACCAGTCACATAAACAATACTGCATTTGCATTTGTGTGATTACAGCAGGCACAAGCTTGTCTGTTCTTTGTAGAGATGTAACAGAAAAGCTTTTGGTCCAAACTCTCATAACCAATGCTTTAAGGCAGTTGTCAAGATCTGGCAATAAACCTTAGAAAGTTGCAATAGACCGTTTATTTAATTCTAACAAAAACAACACAATACTCAGCAAAATTGCAGAAAGTACTATTTTGCATTTCCGGTGAATTAGAAAAAAATAAATATAAGATTTCTTGCTAATATATGGGGATCTTTTCAATCTTTCAACCTTTTGTACACCACAGGTTAGTTTCATCTTTGTAATACAGTCAACCCACGATAATTCGCGGTTCGGAAAATCTGCGGGTTCTCATTTGGAACCTGACTAACAGCAAGTTGCGGATTATCTTCAGATTCACGGGAATCCGCAGCGTGCAGGAACGTCAGGAAAAACATTTTAAACTATGTATTTGGTAAAATACTGTATACTATTATGCTTATAAAGTGACATAACGTCTAGATGAATTTAATAAGGTACCATAGGGGCTGCATCCAAAATTCACAGATTTTCAGGGGGGTCTTAGAACGTAACCCGCGCATGTTCCGGGAGACCACTGTTATTCTCTTTCATATACAGTACCAGGCAAATGTTTGGGCACACCTTATTTTTTATTTTTTTTTATTGTTTACAAGATTGTATATCAATGCTGAAGACGTGGGGAAAAAAACCTTTTATATTAACTAGAATATGTTTTTGATTCTCCAAAATAGCCTGCTTTTGTTTTGCAGACAACTAGGCACACTCACGGCATTGTCTAATCATATTCATGAGTTAGTCACCTGGAATGGTTGACAATTTGCAGGTGTGTCTTGTCAAGTGTTCATTTTATAGGACAGGGTGAGTACAGGGTCAATAGCTCTGCTAGAAAACCTCAGTTGAGTAAAGAGAAAAGAGAATCCATCATTACTTTAAAAAATAAAGGACAGTCAATCTGAAAAATCTCCGAATTTATTACACACACACACACACACACACACACACACACACACACATATATATATATACCGTATTTTTCAGACTATAAGCCGCTACTTTTTTCCCACATTTTGAACCCCGCGGCTTAAACAATGAAGCGGCTAATTTATGAATTTTTCCTGGGTTTTTCCCGGTTTCACAAACTTCAAGCCAAAAAACTGAACCCCATAACATTAGACCAATGAAATTTCGAAAAAACGCACCTCACCTGTGTTCTGAGCTGCACGGCTTCGGGAGAAAAAACGTTTTTTTTAAACGAACGACGATGCCAAAAGATAAACTCTCGAGAGAAATAGTTGTGAAAGGAAGGAGGAAGACAGTGAACAATGACTTTCTTGGTCGGCTACTGTTTAGATACAAGCCGTTGTAACGCGTTGAGTCAGGGTGAAGGGATAGCTCTCTAACTCCAGTTGCAACAGAAATCATATAAGCACAGACAGGTTTCCAAAACTCGTGCTCTTTTATTTTTCTTGGCAACAGCGTTACGGGTTAGTCAAAGAAACTTAAAAATGAGCATTAGAAAATAATAAGGACATATTCTTCGGTCTTGCACACATGCAGTAAATGCGGCGGCAGGCTATTCCCAAAATGCCGCTCTGCTCTTAAAGGAGCCACAACATATTTCACCCGTTACACCGTGTAACAGACACTGTCTTTCGTTAAAGCCTGTGTAAAGTTCATTAGTTTCAATGTAGACACCTGCGGAAATTACGGTATATATATATAATGTTAGCGATGCTTATAGCACTAATTTCTGTTTGACCATTTTTATTAAAAATATAAATAAATAAATATAAAAGAGGCAAAATCAAAACCTTCAATTCAGCACACATTTATTCACGGCATCCTTTCATGACTCAAATATAAAAATCAAAGGTAAACTCCACTAAAAAATATTTTTTAATCACTAAACATTTGTTTTATTTATTCGCCAAGTCTCAAATCAAGCACCAAAATCCACAAAAGTTCTGTTTGGTGTCCTGATGATTTACATAACTTTTCAATTTCAACACCATAATTACTTTAAAACATTTAAAAGGATAGTTTGTTTTCATGTTCTATGTTGAGTTTGGTTTCAATAATAATAAACATATATTTGGATAAAGCAGCAATGTTTGTCCATACACATGTTGATTAGAGTATTTAAAAGTTAAAAAGTATTAATTTAGGGTACATTTAGAACAGATAAAAACGTGCAATTAATCACGACTACATATTTTAATCAATTAAAAGCCCTTATAAATAAAGAATGATAATATATAGAATGATAGAT
>JAAIIK010000113.1:994951-1010631 GCA_014706435.1 Silurus glanis
TATTCTATTCTATTCTATTCTATTCTATTCTATTCTATTCTATTCTAATTCCCATTAGTGTATCTGAGACACATACAGGTTTTATTACCAAAGGGTTGTCACTCCAAATATCAACTTTTTAAATTTTACTACTGTTTAGTGATGTTTTAATAGTGTTTTTTTTTAAGCAACTTTGTTTTTATAGCATTCCTTTACATGTTCTTAATACTGTACAGTACTATAATATACCAATCAGTCTCACTAATGTGCAAAATACCGCATGTATAAAATCACATACTGTGGTTCTGAGTGTGTTTTTCATCCATTTGGTGGCTGGAAGCACAAAATAAATTCAGTGTTTTGAAAAGAAATTGACTTAAAAGCCCATATAGATTATAAATACTATGTTTTTAAATAGATGGCAAGTCATGCCATCGTTTATGCCCAAAATGATCTCAATGCTTTTATGATATCTTTGCTTATCTCTCTCTCTCTCTCTTTTTCTTTCTCTCTGAATCATTCCTCCTTTCTCATTCTCTTTGCCTTCTCTAGAGAAAAACGATGACACTGCTTGCTTCATTAATAATAGTCTACAGCTGAATACATTGCAAGAGTGTGTGTGACGGAAAGAAAGACAGCAAACGCTTTTAATGCTTTTAACACCTAAATGGCTTCATCACTATTTAACACAAAGCCCGTGTTCCCGCTTTTGGCCTGTCTCAGCCCATGACGGCGTTTTGGCATCACTCTTAAAAAAAAAAAAAAAAAAAAAAAAAAACACCCACACTGTTCTCTCCACATGGCACATTACCTGGTGCTCATTACCACTTTCCATGGCCTGTTTGTTGATTTACCCATAACATTTTGGAATTGCCGAGTGATCATACTCTCCTTTTTTTTACGATTGCGTAATGGACACTAATAGCCCCACGGGGGTGTGTGTTGTGATTGAACAACAAAAGCGGCAGCCGTCCCTGTGATGTGCGTTAAAAGGCAGCTTCATTAGCGGCAGCGTGTTTGTGTCTGCGCTGAGTGCTCTCCGAGCGGTACACACAGATGGGACAGCAGCGTGAGCCAAGCAGAACCGAGCGATCGCTGGACGAGAGTTGAGATTTAAATTAGTTCTGGACAGATTTCACTAAAACGCTGGCAACACGTTCCAATGCACTGCCATTATTCTATAAGAAGAAGGTGACCTGTCGCTGTGCATACTTACAGTATGTACATAGTGTTCTTGGAACAATCTCTGGGTACTTTGGGTGAGCACTGAATTATTACACCTCTTCATGGTTCTTCATGGAACTCCTCCTAAAAAGAAAACCTTAGGAGCAGAAAATCTGAATTGGTTCTCGAAACAATATATTCCTGCATTTAAGATTTTGCAAGTCATCCTCAGATAAATTAAAGGTTCTAGATTCTGCCATTTTAGCAATATTTGCACTGTGTAATGCTTCATATTGTGTGTGTGTGTGTGTGTGTGTGTGTGTGTGTGTGTGTGTGTGTGTGTGTTTAATTGAATTGAATGGCAATAGTTTTTCCGGGTTGCGTCCATTGCTGGAGCGGCTGAGGAAGCAGGATGTCAACACAAGTGCGGCCTCTAGAGGCGAATCACTGACACCATGTGCTGTTTGTTTTTACATGTGAGTTTGCTCGCTGCACGGAGAGTGCTACATTATATTTATTTATTATAATTTATTATTTATATTATGTATATTAATATAATTAATATATTTATACTTAGGAGGTTTATGGATGTGGTGAGGGAAGACAGAGGCAGATTTAGATTTAAAGTAGCCGATAAGGACATGGTAGTATGGAAATGGATGAACCGCTGTGGCGACCCCTAATGGGAGAAGCCGAAAGAAGAAGAAGAATTAATATATTCATACGTATTTAATTTAGCACATTTTCATGATTGTCATGCGGGCACGGAGGCGGAAGCCGAAGTAGCAGCAAAACAAAGCTTTATTGAAAACCGAAACACAAGCAAGGCGGAGCCAACACAAATACCTGCTGCAAACTATGTCGGGGTCGGATCCCGAGTCGTGAGGGTATAATCCACGGCGCGCCTGGAAAGAGGCGCGGTTCGCCACGTCCGAGTCGGGACTCGAGTCGGGAAAGCTAGAGCGCGAGAGTCCGAGTCGAACGGTACGTGGAGGGAAACCGCATACGCGAACACAGTGAGCTATGTGCATACACACCGCCACGAACACGCAGGAAAATACACCCATGACCGTGCAATAAAGGACAGCGAGTGTGTGTGCCGTGAGTGCTGATATAGGCGGCGTGATTAGCGCGCCGATGAGAGTCCGGTGTGTGAGATGAGAGTCAGGTGTGTGTGGTTGGTGCGATGGCGAGAAGCTCCTTGCGGGCAGAGCGCGCACGAGAGAAGGAGCGGGGCATTCCCCGAAGCCCCGAGGTTTGACAGCCACTGAAGGGGGCGTGGCAGGGGGATCCCTGACAATGATTCAGTACTTTTTTATTTATTCTTTATTTTTGTAATAAAGTTCAGTACTATTTTACATGGAGTGTTATAATAATTTCTTTTATCCAGTATCTATTTTAAAAACTGTCGTTTGATCAATCGGTTATCGGCAAGTATGATCCAACATAGCTATTTTTATTGGTAAAATCAATTATAGGTCGACCTGTAGTTGTAACTGTTTTTTGCACATTGCCAGGTAATGAAAATAAACATAGGTCATAAATCACAATTTCCTGCATCATGTCTATAATTTAGTCCATTGGTTTTTCCAAAGCGAGATCTTTAAAAATTCTGTGTAGAACCTCGCATCACAGTACTCCATTGACACAAACACTAGATCTGTTGAGCGCTTTTCTGTCCCCAAGCACACTTCCTAGTTCCTAGATGTGGTAAAGGGTATTATAAATATTCTTCACTTTAATACATACCTTTTTGCAGTGCATTCTGGGATTTGATAAGTGCCCTGGATGTTCTCTGGATGCTCTTGCATATGGCTAAAATAGAAATCCCGGAAATCCCAAAATGGTGCACTTTAAAGTGACAAGGTGAAGTTTTAGACATGCTGTTGATTGCTAAGGGACTGTGTCTTTTTCACCCACAATGCACTGTGAGCACAGATCAGCTTAAAAATTGTGAAATGGCTACAAACACCTAGATTGTAAATGCATGGTTCTAAGACTGTATTAGATAATAAGGCATAAAGATATGCTTTATATCTAGACATGCTTTATATAACAGGATATTTGGGATCCTTGGACCCTTAGAGACTCTCATACTGTACAAAGCTCTATTTAGCATGGTAGCTAGGAAGCTATTATAGTTTTAATTAGCTATTGACTGACCTTGTTAGTAACTGAGCTAGGTATAAGCTTGTCTTTGTTTAGATGACTCCTGTTACATGTAGTGTTCATTTTTTAAGTACGTAAGTGTGATCACTGTTGAATGGTTTGTAATTAGAAATCATTGCATCTTAAAAACTAGCATTTTAAATAGACCTACTTTAGAAGAAGCATTTGTCAATGTCTCTGAGTGTTTAGTGCTGTAGCACTTCAACATTTCCTTAGAAAATGCTTAAACCTATCAAAATTAGATATGTACTATTCCACTACGAACCAGGGGACCTCAAAAGAGTAAAATAAATAAAGCAAAAATGTTCATTACCAAGACTTCAGGCAAGTTTAGGCATGTTTATGTATGCACATGTGTCAAGCAAGATACTTGGTATTTGTGTTTCCCAGATTAATGCCTTAAGCATTATAAAATGTAAATATGTTGAATCTTTTTAATTTCTTCGTATGCAGACTGTCATTTTGCTTTTTGTAGGCTCCGAGTTGAGGATTTCATAATATGGTTAATGAGAGCAAGTGGCAAACTAGTCCCAGCATGTATTGTATTAAACAGGAAGCAAACACTTACAGTATTGATGTGAATTCACAGTGCCCATAATTTCCCACTCAGAAGGAAAAGGGCGTAATTGTGACAACAATAGCTTTTATGATTATTTATGCCAAATTGTTTTTCAAAAACCTTCATTTTCCTTCTGCCATAACAGTATCAAGTAAACTTTCTTTCAGCTTCTCCCATTAGGGGTTACCACAGCGGATCATCCATATTCATGATCCGCATGTTTGATTTGGCACATGTTTTTACGCTGGATGCCCTTCCTAACGCAACCCTCCTCATTTATCCGGCCTTGGGACCGGCACTAAGAGTGCACTGGCTTGTGCAACCCTAATGGCTGGGGTTGGTTCCCTGACCGGGAATCAAACCCGGGCCGCAGCGGTGAGAGCGCCGAATTCTAACCACTAGACCACCAGGGAACCGTAAAAGTCTGAAAAGCAAATGCAAGTGCAGATTACTTGAATAAGGTGAAAAAACAAAATTATTATTATTTTTTCAATTCAATTTTATTTGTATAGCGCTTTTAACAACGGACATTGTCTCAAAGCAGCTTTACACAGACAATGCGGTAATGAAGAATGTATTTGTTTGTTCCTAATAATTGTAGGTTAATCCCAAAAGCACACAGCACAAAGTAACAAGGCATAAACCATTAGCCATAGCATTAGCAGGAAGATGAGTACCATGAAAAATAGCAACATTCATGGCTAGACAAATGTTTGACAATGAGAGAGATGCACAAAGAGTGGTGATGAGCTGCAAATATGATTCAGGTATGCAAACAATGCAAACAAGGATGTGCTGCAGTGCGGCACAGTCACTGATTTGAATCGTAGTTCCAGTCCATAATTCTGGCATACAGGAGAAAATTAGGCAGCCTGAGGTTTAAATCAGCATTGAAAGAATCCTTGATTTAATACTTCCTGCTACTAAAATCCACTCTTTTGGGAAGATGTTCCACTCGATTTTGAAATGCATGTGTGAAGATGCACACTTAAACATATCCTTAGAAAATTTTGATCTAAAATCAAAATGAGATATGTACCATTCCACTACTGAAGAACCAGGGGACCTCAAAAGAGTAAAATAAATAAAGCAAAAATGTTCATTACCAGGACTTCAGGTATGTTCAGGCATGTTTATGTATGCACATGTGTCAAGCAAGATACTTTGTCTTTGTGTTTCCCAGATTAAAGCACATGTGTTAGTAGTCAGGTACTGATGTAGGCGAGGTGAGGAAACCTGAGGTGCAGCCAGCATTCACATTCATCATTCAGAGCTCAGAGCTCTATAGCAGGCCACCTAAGACATTTCACCCCAACCCATGTAAAGCATATCTTCATGGAGCTGGCTTTGTGCACAGGAACATTGTCGTGCTCAAACAGGTTTGGGTCTCGTAGTTCAAATGAAGGGGAAAAAATGTAATGCTAGCACATCCAAAGATGTCCTTTCCAATTGTGTGTCTTCAGCTTTTTAGGGGAAGAAGCACATATACCTGGAAAAGTCAGGTGTCCCAGTGCTTTTGTTCATATAGTGTCAAACGTATCTGCAAATGCGATAAGAATCCATTGATATGTTTTATATGATTTCTTCTTCTTCTTCTTCTTTCGGCTGCTCCCATTAGGGGTCGCCACAGCGGATCATCCGTCTCCATACCACCCTGTCCTCTACATCTGCCTCTTTCACACCAACTACCTGCATGTCTTCCCTCACCACATCCATGAACCTCCTCCTTGGTCTTCCTCTTTTCCTCCTACCTGGTGGCTCCATCCTCAGCATTCTTCTACCAATATAATTCATGTCCCTCCTCTGCACATGTCCAAACCATCTCAATCTCGCCTCCCTCACCTTGTCACCAAAACATCCTACATGCGCTGTCCCTCTAATAAACTCATTTCTAATCCTGTCCATCCTCGTCACTCCCAACGAAAACCTTAACATCTTCAGCTCTGCTACCTCCAGCTCCACCTCCTGTCTTCTACTCAATGCCACGGTCTCTAATCCATACAACATCGCAGGTCTCACCACAGTCCTATAAACTTTCCCTTTCATTCTTGCAGATACCCTACTATCACAAATCACTCCTGTCACTCTTCTCCACCCGCTCCACCCTGCCTGCACTCTTTTCTTTACTTCCCTAACACACTCTCCATTACTTTGCACTGTTGACCCCAGGTACCTGAACTCCTCCACCTTCTCTACCTCTTCTCCCTGCAACCGCACCACTCCACTGCCCTCCCTCTCATTCACACACATGTACTCTGTCTTACTCCTACTGACTTTCATTCCCCTTCTCTCCAGCGCACATCTCCACCTCTCCAGGCTCTTCTCAACCTGCTCACTACTCTCACCACAAATCACAATATCATCCGCAAACATCATAGTCCATGGAGACTCCTGTCTGACCTCGTCCGTCAACCTGTCCATCACCACTGCAAACAGGAAAGGGCTCAGGGCCGATCCTTGATGTAGTCCAACCCTCACCCTGAACCACTCTGTCGTTCCTACTGCACACTTCACTGCTGTCACACTGTCCTCATACATGTCCTGCACCACCCTCACATACTTCTCTGACACACCTGACTTCCTCATACAGTACCACAACTCCTCTCTCGGCACTCTGTCGTACGCTTTCTCTAAATCCACAAATACACAATGCAATTCCTTCTGTCCTTCTCTATACTTCTCCATCAACATCCTCAAAGCAAATAAGGCATCTGTGGTGCTCTTCCTCGGCATGAAACCATACTGTTGCTCACAGATGGTCACCTCTTCTCTCAGCCTGGCTTCCACTACTCTTTCCCATAACTTCATGGTGTGACTGATCAACTTAATTCCCCTGTAGTTACTGCAGGTCTGCACATCTCCCTTATGCTTAAAGATCGGTACCAGCACACTCCTTCTCCATTCCTCAGGCATCCTCCCACCTTCCAGAATCTTGTTAAACAATCTGGTTAAAAACTCCACTGCCAGCTCTCCTAAACATCTCCATGCTTCTACAGGTATGTCATCTGGTCCAACCGACTTTCCATTCTTCATCCTCTTAATCGCTGCTCTCACTTCCTCCTTACTAATCCTATCTACATCCTGCTTTACCAACTCCACATCATCCAACCTTCTCTCTCTCTGATTTTCCTCATTCATCAGCTGCTCAAAATATTCCCTCCACCTTCTCAGCACACTCTCCTCACTAGTCAACACATTTCCCTCTCCATCCTTTATTGCTCTAACTTGCAACACATCCTTCCCAGCTCGGTCCCTCTGCCTGGCCAATCGGTATAAATCCTTTTCTCCTTCCTTAGTGTCCAACCTCTCATACAGCTCCTCATATGCCTTCTCCTTGGCTTTCGCCACATCCCTCTTTACCTGCTGCCGCAACTCCTTGTACTCCTGCCTACTTTTCTCATCACTCTGTCTATCCCACTTCTGTTTTGCCAACCTCTTTCTCCTTATGCTCTCCTGCACTTCCTCATTCCACCACCACGTCTCCTTGTCTTCCTTTCTATTTCCAGATGTCACACCAAGTACTTTTCTAGCTGCCTCCCTCATCACTCCTGCAGTAGTTTCCCAATCACCCAACACCTCTTCACCACCACCGAGCCTCTGTCTGACCTCTTCCCTGAACCTCACACTACAGTCTTCCTCCTTCAGTTTCCACCATCTTATTCTTCTTTCAGTCCTCACTCTCCTCCTCTTCTTCTTCGCCTCCAAACCATCCTACAGACCACCATCCGATGCTGTCTAGCTACACTGTCCCCTGCCAACACCTTACAGTCTCCAATCTCCTTCAGGTTGCATCTCCTGCATAGAACATAGTCCACCTGTGTGCACCTTCCTCCACTCTTATACGTCACCCTATGATCCTCCTTCTTCTTAAAATAAGTGTTCACCACTGCCATTTCCATCCTTTTAGCAAAATCTACCACCATCTGCCCTTCCACATTCCTCTCCCTAAGGCCATACCTACCCATCACCTCCTCATCACCTCTGTTCCCTTCACCAACATGCCCATTAAAGTCTGCCCCAATCACCAATCGTTCTTTCCTAGGTACACCATCTACCACTTCATCTAATTCACTCCAGAATCTTTCCTTCTCCTCCATCTCACAGCCAACTTGTGGAGCATAGGCACTGATGACTTTTATCATCATCCCTTCAACTTCCAGCTTCACGTACATCACCCTATCAGAAACTCTCTTCACCTCCACTACACTCTTACTGTACTCTTCCTTCAGAATCACCCCTACACCATTTCTCTTTCCATCCACACCATGATAGAACAGTTTGAACCCACCTCCAATGCTCCTGGCCTTACTCCCTTTCCACTTGGTCTCCTGAACACACAACATATCTACCTTTCTCCTCTCCATCATATCAGCTATCTCTCTCCCTTTACCCGTCATAGTACCAACATTTAAAGTACCAACCCGAACCTCCACTCTCCTACACTGCTCCTTTTCCTGCCGTCTCTGTAGACGTCTTCCTCCTCTCCTTCTCCTCCTTCGGCCAACAGTAGCCCAATTTCCACCGGTACCCTGTCGGCTAACGATACCTGTGGCGGTCGTTGTTAACCCGGGCCTCGACCGATCCGGTATGAAATTCTCATTTGTGATCCGCATATTTGATTTGGCACATGTTTTACGCTGGATGCCCTTCCTAACGCAACCCTCCCCATTTACCCGGGCTTGGGACCGGCACTAAGAGTGCACTGGCTTGTGCCTCCCTAATGGTTGGGTTGTGTTTTATATGATTTATATCCCAAAAAAAAAAAAAACGCAGTTAAGATTTAATCATTTGTTAACACAATTTCAAAGTAGATCCAAAACCATTAGTGAAAATGCATCTATTTTGCATTCTTTTGAAATGAAATAATATTATTCACAACAATTGGAGTAAAAAGTAAAGATATTTCTATGAATGTCAGAGTTTCTTGGTATTTGGTATGTTCCTCTTTTTTCTTTAATAGCAGTATGTACTCAAGTCAGCTTGAACTCAACAATAAAGGGTACAACAAATTGTGTAAAAAAAAATCTTCATACACTATATAGACTAAAGTTTGTGGACACCAAACCATAATATTCTTTTTTTTTTTTTTTTTTTTTAATCCTATGCAACATTTAGTCCCCATTTCCTTTTATAATAACCTACACTGTACTGGCAAGATGTTCCTCTCGATTTTGGAGTGTGGTTTGGAATGTGTTTGCTCATTCAGTCACAAAGGAATTAGATTTCTTCTATTTTAGATCTAATTTGTTAGAGAGTAGACATGAAAATCTGGACTTTTGCGTAGTGTTTAACATGGGCAATATCGCAAATTGATTACATTTTAATAAGGACCAAGTGCAGAATCTTAAATATTAATGTCATGTTTATGCTAAAACCATCAATCAACTATGTTACCCATCACCCCCTACATGCCATATGTCCAGGATCATGTGTTATTGTGTATGATTTAGTCTTCCTCCTTGTCTTAGTATGTTGTATCTATGGTGTTTGTTTTCCAGTGCTGGTTTTCACAGTTGTGCTGGTTTTGCACTAAATATATCAAAGAGTGCACTTGTATTTTTCCATATCCCCCATGTATTAATAGTATGTACAAATGAAATATGTATGTATATGTTTGTATATATAAATATGCATGTATATATACAGTATATGTAGAAAAAGTAAGGAAGCCGTGACCCAGAATTGCTTAGTAAATACAGGCACAACTGTGCAAATACACTCGGCAAACATGCAGACTCATATACACAAGTTAGCATAACAAAATTAATCACCAGAAATATGTTTGAGTAATAATCATAGGCGCGTTCAGCACAGAAACTACGCAACCAAATGGCAGGAGGTCTCTTGCAGCTTCCCTAGCAATAGTTTACAGTTGACAGCACATGTTCTGTGTATTTACTGAATTGTTTTATATATTTAGCATCCTGCGCACGTCACACTGTTGTGTAATTGCACTTTATGTAGCATTACATATTGTTAGGTGTCACATGGTCCTGGATAAATGACAGCTTGTTTCAGTTTATGCAAGTCATATACCGATCATATACCAATGATCTCGGTATGATTCCAGCTTCATAAACCAAAACGCAGATCAAGTCGATGATCGGCAACATCAGCTACTGAGGAACAACAGGGGGTTGTCGGTATGTGTGAAAGCCAAGTTTCGTTAAGGTGAAATAAAAAGATGAGGTACATGGGCCACCATTCTTATAGTCTCATTGGCAAACACCAATGTCAAGGAATCACCATTTTACTTTTTTTTTTCATTTATTTCAGTCAATTTTCCTTCTCCATTTGAATCACTGCATGAGAGATAGCAGTACTGGAGGGTGTGGTTAAGCGGGAGCCCATTTATTTGTGTTACGTGATATTGTGATAATGCTAAGAATTATGTCTAACATTTTTCTGTCACAGTTGATGTAATTAGCATATGGCTATTGAGCCTAATTAAAAGGTTTAAAAAAATTTTTTTTTACATTTTGCTTGTCTCACATACATTACAACACAGGAAAATTCCGTCTTCATTTATCTCGAACGATTTTAGGAAGGTGGGTTCAGAGCGCAGGCTCAGCCATGATAGTGTCCCTCAAGACCCCAAGAGTGGCAGCTTGTTCATTACAGTTGAGGTGGCATATCCAAAGACATCCTATACAATTGTGTGCTTCCTACTTTTTGAAGAAGAGCTACTCATGGCTAGAAAATTCAGGTGTCCCAATGCAATTGCCTATATAGTGTGAAACGAAGTTGATTTTGATTTTGGATAATTAAGGTAAAAAAAGCGTTGACTATTTATTTGAAGGTAGATCCAAAACCAGTAGTAAAAATGCCAATATTATGTATAACATTTTTTTTTCTGTTACAATTGATGTAACCAGCATATGGCTATTGAGCCAATTTAAAATGGTAAGGTGGCTTTTTATTTGTCAAATGTACATTACAGGAAATTCTGCCTTTGCTTATCTCAGCGATGTTAGGAAGGTTGACATTGGGGTTAAAGTGCAGGTCGAGTCTTTATACAGCACCCCTAGAGCACAAAGTGCTGACTTTCCAATCCGTAACCCAGAGCCTCAACTACTTCTTCAGCTCTGCCACCTCCAGCTCCACCTCCTGTCAACCCCTTTCTCTGCACCCTGTGGTACACTTTCTGTAGATCCACAAACACACAAGGCAACTCCTTCTGACCTTCTCTATACTTCTCCATTAACATTCTCAAAGCAAATAATGCATCTGTGGTGCTCTTCCTCAGCATGAAACCATACTGTTGCTCACAAATGGTCATCTCTTCTCTCAGCCTGGCTTCCACTACTCTTTCCCATAACTTCATGGTGTGACTGATCAACTTAATTCCCCTGTAGTTACTGCAGGTCTGCACATCTCCCTTATGCTTAAAGATTGGTACCAGCACACTCCTTCTCCATTCCTCATGCATCCTCTCACCTTCCAAAATCTTGTTTAACAACCTGGTTAAAAACTCCACTGCCATCTCTCCTAAACATCTCCATGCCTCTACCGGTATGTCATCTGGTCCTACCGACTTTTCACTCTTCATCCTCTTAATCGCTGCTCTCACTTCCTCCTTACTAATCCTATCCACATCTTGCTTCACCAACTCCAGATCATCCAACCTTCTCTCTCTCTCATTTTCCTCATTCATCAGCTGCTCAAAATACTCCCTCCACCTTCTCAACACACTCTCCTCACTAGTCAACACATTTCCATCTGCATACTTTATTGCTCTAACTTGCAGCACATCCTTCCCAGCTCGATCTCTCTGCCTGGCCAATCGGTACAAATCCTTTCTCCTTCTTAGTGTCCAATTTCTCATACAGCTTCTCATATGCCTTTTCCTTGGCTTTCCCTCTTCACATCCCTCTTCACCTGTTGCCGCATCTCCTTGTACTCCTGCCTACTTTTCTCATCACTCTGTCAATCCCAATTTTGCCAACCTCTTTCTCCTGCATTTCCTCATTCCACCACCACGTCTCTTTCTCTTCTTTTCTATTTCCAGATGTCACACCAAGTACCTTTCTAGTTGTCTCCCTTATCACTTCTGCAGTAGTTGCCCAATCATCCAGCACCTCTTCACCACCATCAAGCCCCCTGTTTGACCTCCAAAACCATCCTACAGACCACCATCTGATGCTGTCTAGCTACACTGTCCCCTGCCAACACCTTACAGTCTCCAATCTCTTTCAGGTTGCATCTCCTACATAGAATATAGTCCACCTGTGTGCACCTTTCTCCACTCTTATACGTCACCCTATGATCCTCCTTCTTCTTAAAATAAGTGTTCACCACTGCCATTTCCATCCTTTTAGCAAAATCTACCACCATCTGCCCTTCCACATTCCTCTCCTTAAAGCCATATCTACCCATCACCTCCTCATCACCTCTGTTGACTTCACCTACATGCCCATTGAAATCCGCCCCAATCACCAATTTTTCCTAGGTGCACTCTCTACCACTTTATCTATCTCACTCCAGAATTTTTCCTTCTTCTCCATCTCACAACCCACTTGTGGAGAATAAGCACGGATGACATTCATCATCAAGCCTGAGCCTGAACTACTGAGCTACCACTGCCCAATTTCATGTATGGCAAGTATGTACGACAAGTATGGCTTTTACCACTTTCACCCCAACACTCCAAAATAGTTCATTGGAAGTGTTCCATATGGCTTCAAATAATGAATTAAACTTGAAACCATTTTCTGATCAGTATTGAAGGCAATGATGTCTTGAGATGGACAAGCGACCATTCCAGGGTGTATTCCCACCTTTTTCTTTTCTAATTCACACAATTTCTTCTGGATCCACTGTGATCCTGACCAGGATGAACGTCACTGCAGATACCCGTGTACACCTGAAATAGAGCTTAAATCCAATCACAGATTTAAGAAGCTTGATTGTCTCTGGTAAGTTGTAAGTTTAAATCCAAGGACTTCCAGCACAAAAACTTTTTTCTCAGGCTGCTTTTCCTATTATTCTGAAGCCAAGACACAGATGCTCAGCTTGCTGTTTGGGGGGAAAAAAATACAACCCCTCACTAATAAGAAGCCAAGGTCCTGTTTTCGATTTAACCTCACAGCACTGAGCAGGGATGTGTCAGAAGCCTGTGCATGTGTATCAGTTTGTGTGTCTATCATGCTGTCTTTTCTTCATCTGAGCTGTGTGCGAAAGGCCAGTTCTCGGTTCTCCGCCACCTTCGATAGACCCAAGCCCTTCTGTCTTTGTCCCTTCTGTAAAGCTTAATTTTAAAGGACAGATACACATGCTATGACCTCTAGTGATTAGTAAAAAACACGTATACGCCTCCTTGTTTGCGAGCAAAACACGCTGTCTTTGGAAGCAGTCCAATCCCTCGCATCTTTCTCCCCCACTTCCTCGTGGCTTTGTGTAGCACTGCCTTGAAGTAGCTTTGATGGGTACTGGTAGTTTTTCCTTTCAGCTTGGTCTCGGGTCTTTGTGTGCTGGTACAGAGAGGCCTTGCCTTGATTTTTACTGTAACATAAAACACTCCCTGATCAAAAGTGACCTCTAATGCATGGTATTTCCTGTTTATTGCCTTGGATCATGGATCAGGAAGCTTTCTGAGGAATGAGGAAGTTGATCTCACCATAAATGTGCCTGACCTATTGTGTTTTCACTTTTAGAAAAAAAAACTAGCTTTTAAACTAGCAGCATTTTCACTGTTGCTATATAGTTGCTCTAAAAGTCACTGTTCTCATCGATGCTACTCCCCCCTTTTAAATAAAACTTTTTATTTAGGGGTAAATACTCAGATTTCGAGATAAAGAGTTTGCTTCTCATTCTATGGTTTCCTTATCCTTGTGTTTGTTTCCTTCCAGCTGCTTTCCCATTTTTCTTTGTTTTCTTATTTCAATGTACCTACTCCATTTAATCCGAAAATAGTGTGAGTTTGTTTTTTTGGAAGTGATGTACCCTGCTATACTTGTACCATAGTCAAGTCAAGTGAAGTCAAGTTTCTATAGCGCTTTTCACAACAGACTCAAAGCAGCTTTACAGAATTTCAAGAGTTAAGGTGAATGGTGTGTATTTATCCCTGATGAGCAGCCATGGCCACTGTGTCAAGGAAAAACTCCATTAGATGTTATGAGGAAGAAACCTTGAGAGGAACCAGACTCAAAAGGGGAACCCATCCTCATTTGGGTGACATCAAGAGTGTGATTATAGACTTTAAACAATACAGAACACCGGAGAGTGAGAACTAACATGAGCACTGGAGTGTAAGATTATAAGTAATGTTCTTTCTACAGTCTTATACAGTCATTTGTGGTTATAAAACTAGGAGCTACTGAGCAACTCATAAAATAGCGCAACATTTGCGATCATCACAGATCCAACACCAGCTTCTCCATGCCAGAGCCTTTAAACACTCAAAGAGATCCAGTGTCCAAACTCCACATGAAGTGGGATCCGATTGGCACTGGTACGTCTCTAGATGGTTCGGGATGTTTGCCGGGTCGGCATCTACTTCTTTGAAGGTCCACAATTTTCATAAGGTGGGACGTGACTGGGGCTGGAGCAACCTCAGGATGCCTCGGGATGGGTAGAGAATAGGTTCCTTCTTCTTTTGCCTAAACCTCTTGTAAACTTTTTGTATGTTAATAGTTTTGTTCCACTGAGCAATTCATTTTGATAGGCCTGATAGGTCAAATTAGTGATAGGACTTGGGTACATACATAAATCAGTGTACATCAGATTGTCTCTAAGTACATGTCCAGAAATGCAATACAATCCCAAGGATATCCAAAGTATAGGAGAGCTAACATAAGATATCATAATTACATTACAGCAGAGTGAATTTCTTTCTTTGCTTATCTCAGCGATGTTTGCAAGCTGGGGTCAGAGCACAGCATCAGCCATGATACAGTGTCCCTGGAGCACAGAGGGTTAAGGGCCTTGTTTAAGGACTTCAAGAGTGGAAGCTTGTTCATTAGAGTTGAGGTAGCACATCCAAAGATGTCCTATACAATTGTGTGCCTCCAACTTTTTGGGGGAGAGTCACATATGTTTGGAAATATCAGGTTTACCAATACTTTTGTTGATACAGTGTCAAACATATCTGCAAAGTCGATAAAAAAATAAAATCAAGGAGTTGATTCTTATTTTGAATAACTAAAAGATATTTGCTCCTCTGAAAAAGGTATTGAAGATTTATTTAAAGGTAGATTCAAAACCACTAGTGAAAATGCGTCTATGTATAACGTTTTCACATTTCTGTCACAATTGATGTAATCAGCATATAAGATTGAACATAAATTTAATTGCATGATGTAATAGAAAAAAGAACTAAATGAATTAATCCATTATTTGCAGGATTGCTATGGAGTTTAACGAGCCTCTTTTTTTGCAGAGGTTTTAGGAATTGGTCCAAAATAAGTGGACACATTTTTAGGGGTGAGAAAAAGCTGAACTTTCTCTTTTGATGTTAAACGGCTTCTAATTATGTCTTTTGACACATTTGCCCAACCACACACACTCTCTCATTCTTTCCCCTATCATTTCCTTTTTTTCACACTTCCAAAGTCTTTCACATTCCCTTTTAACCTCTGTCTCTATCTTTCTTGCCCCTCCTCACACGGTCTTACATCCTTCATTCAGACTCTCAAGGTTGGAGATCTGCACAGACACTTGAGTTTTTCCTCTTCATTCTTGCTGTGTGGATGTCCAATTACTCTTTGCTTATGTCTTTGGTGTTAGGCCAGGATTCAGATTTAATCCTTGCTGCCCTGTGTGCATGTGTGTGTGTGTGTGTGTGTGTGTGTGTGTGTGTGTGTGTGTGTGT
>JAAIIK010000113.1:1020517-1031129 GCA_014706435.1 Silurus glanis
GTGAATAACACTAATTATCTCTTTATCATGGCACCTGTTAGTGGGTGGGTTATATTAGGTGGCAACTGAAAATCTTCCTCAAAGTTAATGTGTTAGAAGCAGAAAAAATGGGCAAGTGTAATGATTTTTAATTGAATTTGAATTGTGATAAGTAGACAAATGGGTCAGAGCATCTCCAAAACTGGAGCTCTTGTGGGGTGTTCCTGGCCTGCCCATGTGGCCCAACAGATGAGGAAAGTTAAGGAAGTTAATGCTGTTAATGCTTTTCGGGTCAGGACTGTTTTGGCAGCAAAAGGGGGACCGACACAATATTCGGTAGGTGGTCATAATAATATGCCTAATTGGTGGCTATAAAGTTGTGACTGGTGTGTGTGTGTCAAATGTGGAAGTATATCCATATGTTAATGAAGACACGAGCACAATGCACGGTGCAAAGCATAAAGCTACATAAATATGGAAGCAAGGCGGTCTTTAGTGGTGGCCATTAGCACGCTTGTGAATGGAGCTAGGGGAAATCTCTGACATTTGGAGATTTGGATTTGGAATGAATGGGCAAGCAATGGTTTTAAAGCGTGTTTGGCACTTCTGTTACTATAGCTATCAGTGTTTAAAAAAAGTCCAAAGGTTCTCCTTCAATAATTCCTCACTGTGACCATTCCAATAAATGTGTAAACGCCGCAATTCTGTTCTTAAATAAAATGATAAATAGAATAAAAATAAAGACGCAAACCGGTCGCACTTTGTTACCAAGGTTACGCGGTTGTTTGGTGAAATCGAACAAAATATCATGAAACAAAAGCCACAGTTTCACTAAGGCTGGAATGTATGTGAGCGAGACGGTTCACTGTATAAGGAGAGGTTTCCAGATCCTCAGTTCATCAGTATCCAGATGTTGAAATTGGCACAAAGTACCAAGTGTGCAGGAATGACAAACGACAGAGCGAGTCTGTACAGGAGGAATCTTTTTTTTTGGTCTGATATTCTGAAATTAGATTTTAATTGCATATCTGTTTTCGTCTCTTTGTTTCAGTAATTTTCATCACACTCGTATTTCCAACAGGAATGATGGAGTCATTAGCCGAGGGAAATCTGATAGTGCGGCTCTGATTAAGCGTGCAGCTGAAAGTGCCACCGATGGGATTTTTTGTGCTTCGCAGATTCATTTGCAAACGTACGATCTGTGAAATTGTGGATTATAGCGATGACAACTTTTGCAAAACGGCGCTGTTCCTGAGTTGAGTTCGACTTCTTTTGTTTTTAGTGAAGACGGAACTACAGTTTAGAAGAAGTACTTGAGTTTAGTTGTACTGAATTTCCCCCCAAAAAATTCAAAAGTCTAAAAGGTCAGAGTTAATCAACAACAATCTTAAACATGATCCTTTGTAAAGTATATAAACTTTCTTTCTTTCTACAGTGTGTTTAGAAATATATCACATATAAACTGCCAACTTAATTCAACTTAATGTTCAGAGCTCAGTTACCCCAAAATATCGTAAAGTTACGATTATCTCAGTGGGTTTTGTTTTGTGATACTGAAAATTTTTTTTTTCTGAGTTACATTATATGGACAAACATTTGAGGACAACTGACAATAAGATTAGTATGTGCTTTTTGAACATATTCCACATTTAGTCCCCATTTGCTGTTATAATAACCTCCACACTTCTGGGAAGATGTTTCACTAAATTTTGGACTGTTCTTGTGGAGATTTGTGCTCATCATTCCACAGGAGGCCTGGGGTGCAGTCAGTGTTAGAATTCATCCGAGAGGTGTTTAATAGGTTTGAGGTCAGCTTTACAAAAATCAACAGTCAAGGTGAATGGTGTGTATTTATCCCTGATGAGCAGCCATGTCGACTGTGGCAAGGAAAAACTCCCTTAGATGTTATGAGGAAGAAACCTTGAGAGGAACCAGACTCAAAAGGGGAACCCATCCTCATTTGGGTGACATCAAGAGTTTGATCATAAACCTTTCAACAATACAGAACACTGGAGAGTGAGAACTAACATGAGCACTGGAGTATAAGATTATAAGTAATGTTCTTTCTACAGTCTTATACAGTCTTTATGGTTATAAAACTAGGAGCTCAACATCACAGATCCAGCACCAGCTTCTCCATGCCAGAGCCTCAATGTAAATCTGACACAGTACACAATAAAAAGAAACAACTTTTCTCCAAGATCCTGTTCTACATAAACAACATAGAGCTACATCATACAACATAGAGCTAAAGCACACAACATAGAGCTGCAGGCTTAAAGTAAGTTTTCAACAAGATCTCCACAAGCACATTCCAAATGGGGACATGGATGTTCATAAAGCTCAAACAAATCTTATGGTCTGGAGTCTATATTGTGAATTTAGGCCAAAGTCCAATTTATTTATTTATTTATACCATGATAAACCATGAAGAAACAAAAATAATGAAGAAAATGAACATGCAAGTTGATCTTTAAATCTTCTAATGTGAATTTTTCTTTGTTCAGGAATTTTTTTTATATATATTTATATTTTGATATTTCAGTTCAGAAACCTCATAGTAGTTTATGTAGCAGAAAATGCCTAAAATGTTTTTTCCAAAACCAATTTTGAATATTTAATCAGCGTTCTCCCTGAAAATGGTCACATGACCAGACCTTTAACTTTTAAATGATCTCTCAGATTTTCAGCTTGTACTGTACACATTAGTGCTGCAGCTATCGATTATTTCATTAATTGAGTATTCTATCTATTATTCCATCAATTAATCAAGTAATCGAATAAGAAGCACTTTTTCTTTATAAAAGATAAATACTTAATTTACAAGAGAAAATAAGACGGGTCTCTCAAAATTAACAAGTAAATTTGTGTCCTTTTTAGAAAAATTTAAATTTTCATTGCTGAAATTGCACACAAGAATATCTGTGAAAACTAAACCCATTTATTGCATTTAATTGTCATATTACATCAAAATGCAAACACAAGTATAAAATACAAATCTAATCCTGGCGTTTTCTTTGGCCTGAATGTTGTTCTCGGCCCTCGTTGTTTTTTTCCCATTTAGTCGTTTTTTTATTCTGAAGTGTATTCTGTGTTTACTTGTCCAGAGTGGTCCAGAGTTTAGCAGGTGGTGCGTCAGTAATAATGGTCCATGGGGAAACATCATGCTCCGTGTGTAGTTAAATGGACCTCGATGCTATTTTGTGTTCAAGTTATTTGAGTTATTTGAGGAATCTTTTCAGCCCTAGTATACATAATGAGGCACTTTGCAAAGTATTGTGAAAACTGATAACATATTAATACTCTATAATATTAAAATTATATTATAGAGTATACTCATGGTTAACTATTAGTATTACTGTAAGTGTAAAATTTGTGATTACATTTTATAAACTAAAAAATATAATTATACATTTCTGTGAGATTTTTTTTTTTTTCAAGACACCTTTATGTATTATTATTGTAATATACATTAGCTCTGCTAGCAATTTGGGGTTAAAAATCTTCCTCAAGGCAATCTGGGATTTTAATACACAACCTTTTGCACCCAAATGTAACCGTTAATCCCCCAGCATGGCATTATATAATACAAGCAGTCCACCCACGTAAGTGCAATGTGTTCAACTGAAATGTGATTAATATTTATTTATTTATTTATTTATTTATTTATTTATTTTGAAGCATTTGGTCAGCTTTGGGGGGGGGGGGGGGGATACTGACCACTTGAGAACTGTAGAAATTGAAGGAGTGTCTCTAGTGAGAGACTGAAGTGCTTTTGCAAAAAAAAAGAAAAATGTCTGTACACTCTCACCCTTAAAGTAGCAGTGTGGTGGTTTCTTTCCGTCTGACAGGGCTGATGAGGGAGTAGCTCTGATGCTGTGCAGCCTCGGGCCTTTTTCTGCTGTCATTTATTTAAATCCCTGAGTGGGATGAACTTCAGATCCAAGGCCATGGTGCTTCTTGCTGCTACAGGGGATGATGGGAATTTTATCAAGGTGAGCAGTCACGGGTACCATCTGAGCTCAAAGCAGGGCTAAGTTTCTTAATGTTAAAGGAAAAAGTCTCTTGAATATCATGCTATACAATTTCAGATCCTCTGAAAACCTGAAGACATTTGGGAAACATAGCTGGATTTTTTTTTGTGCACTCCTGGTCGTAGTATCTTGCTGAGCAATTAAACGTCAAGGGGGACAGTTAAGTAAGATATAAAGTATGCAGAATCCTCATTTTCTCTTGTTCTTGGATACAGTGTACCAGCGGGCAAAAGTGGAACCTGGAATGTTCATAGGAGCTGCAGTTTTATCTGGAGTCTCTGGAACTGTCCATCATTAAAAGGTCCATGTTTTGTGCGGGAAGGAAAAAGACTGTATTTAACCTCTGACTTGAGATCAGCCTTGCAATGGTAGATAATGCAGCCGGGTGGAGTGAAGCTCTCTGTGCTTAATGCTTGGATGCCTGTAGAGCTAAAAGCAGCTGAGGTATATCTTCTGTCTCCTGGTGGACAGCCTCAGTGAGGGGGTTTGGAGGAAAGTGAATAAGAGTGGTCATAGTGCTTGCTTTTGTTTGTTCAGATTCAGGCAAGACAAGCTTAATGTCGACCAGTGTGGCAAGACCGGTTATAGAAGGTTAAATGTGGAGGCAGGGAATAAAAAAAAAAAAAGCAAACAGACCTTAGATACAAAACAGTTGGGCATTATGCAGGAGTAAACAATATGAAGATCTGTATAAAGGTTTTCCTAAAAGAAATAAGAGGGAAAAAATTGTCTTGATTTACAAGACCCAAATTGAACATTTTGGACACTACATTTGATTAAAACCCAACACTGCTTTTCACCCCAAGTACACTGTCCTTACAGTGAAGCATGGTGGTGGTACGGTCATGTTCAGGTGCTTCCTTACTGGTTTCCGTCACTAATGCACTTATTTCCCAGTCACTGATCTTTGTTGTATTCAGGCATTCTATTGCTTTCATTTTGATACTTAAACAGATCGATTCCAAAATTCTACTTTTTATGGTAACTAGTTGCAACAGACCTAAATAAATGGTTTTACATCTACTATATGATGCAGCTTTTGTTTTTATTTTGCGTAAAAAAAAAAAAAAAAAAAAAAAAAAATGTAAATCTACAATGATTTATCGATGTTATGACCAATTTTGTGTGGATTTCTGACATATAGGGGGTTAAAAATGAAATTCCTTACTCTCTTTCAGCAGTGGATAGAACTTTAAAATGGGTGTTGAGAAAGTTAACTTGTTAGCCTTCGTCACCGCTTTTGGGACTCACAGCTGAAAATGTCCTACCTACATTTAAATGTTAACAGTTCCTGGTAAAAGTGGGCTTCATACACAATTTAAATATCTTTAAAAAGAAGACACTTTAAGCTTTATTGTCAATCATTCAAAAAAGCAATCGTGCTCAAAGAGATAATAAGTTATAGATGACAAATTACCATGAATATAAATCTCCTGCATTGAACATTTTTTTATTCCATATATAAATACATGAAATCAGTCCTGGAGCAATCCAGAAAAGTACTGGGTTAAAGGCCATATTAATTTATATTTTAAATTGAATGAAGATATCATGAAAAATGAGATTCCTACAAACATTTATCTGAGACTATGTCTGGTTTGCCCCACACCGCCCCACCCAGCCCAAATTTTAGGACTCCCAGTTGAAAATGCCCTACCTAACTTTAAATATTAACAGAAAAGTGGGTTCCTTGGTGGTCTAGTGGTTAGGATTCGGCGCTCTCACTGTCGTGGCCCGGATTTGATTCCCAGCCATTAGGGTTGCACAAGACAGTGCACTCTTAGTCCTAAACCAGGATAAATGGGGAGGGTTGCGCTAGGAAGGGCATCCAGCGTAAAAACATGCGCCAAATCAAATATGCGGATCACAAATACGGATGATCCGCTGTGGGAAAAGCCGAAAGAAAGATATAGTTCCTGAGAAAAGTGGGCTACATACACAATTTAGATATCTTTGGAAAGAAGACACTTTAAAATTTACTGTCAATCGTCAAATATCAAAGTTGATATTGCTCAATAAGATAATTTATAGATGGTGAAGTACCTTAAATACTTGAAGTACCTTGAACACTATATGGGTACAAGAGTATATAAGAGTACAGAGACACTTGACTTAGTTACCACTAAGTTGGAGGCACACACATTTTTAGGGTGTCTTTGAATGTAGTAGCATGAAATGTTCACTTCACTTAAACTAGGAGACCCAAACATGTTCCAGGATGACAATGGCTCTGTCAACAAAGCCAGCTCGATGAAGATATGGCCTGAGATAGAGCACTGACCTTAACTTTATTGAATACCTTTGGGTTAATTGGTCAGTGGTTAAGATTTTGGAATTTTGATGACTTTACTAAAACGCTTGTGACTGAATGAGCACTAATCTCCACAAGCCCACCCTAACATCTAGTGGAACATCTTCCCAGAAGAGTGGAGGTATAACAGGAAATAGAACCTTATAAGCAGGTGTAGGAAAACCTTTGTCCAAATGTTCTATGTTCTCCACTTCCAAAAGAATACAGCTTTCTGCTTAATTACCAGGACATTTCTTCCTAAAAATATCATCACCATTATGTTCAGTACAAGGGCTGTATATTTAATTGTGCCTTATGTGAGTTGTGTTGCAGCCATCTGTGTAGAAATGTAAGCTTTTTAACAGCCAGAGGACTTTCTGTCTTTCTTATTCACACATACTGACATATATAGTGCTCACTAACAGGCTGGGAATAGTGACAGGTCACATGACAATGAAACAGGTGTAATATGTTTGATGAGTTGTACTCATACAGTAGTTATTCGCCTCCGAGGTGCCTTTTTCCTTTTTTATCCTCTCTGCCACTGCCTGTGTGTGTATAGCTGTCTGCCTCTCACTCTTTCTCGCTATCTTTCTGTCTCTGATGAGTGCTGAACACGTCTCTGTGGTGCAGTTGAGTGTGATGCCGTGACACATTGTAAAATAAAATATTCGCCTGCCCGCTTTCCTCCACCACCAGGCATCTGCTCTTGGCATCCTGTGATTTAGAGGCCAGTCCTGGAGTTGTGATGCAGTCCATGCATCGGGCATGATCCTGTTTATTTTAAATGCTTCCTGAGCAAGTGGCTGATGTGGTTATTGTTATAAACAAATCACTTAAATGCTCATTGTAGGAAGTAAAGAAGGCATTAAGGTCAGGGATGTTTTGGTCAGCCTGTGATTGTCTGATTATATCTTTATGGCAGTTTGTAGCTTAGCTTGATTGGTGATGCTGTGGTTACTTATTAATTCATTTAAGTACTGGACAAATCACTTTCTTCTTTTCCTGTAATTACTTTACATTGAAGTATAATGTAATGTCTTTTTGTTGTTGGAATAGAAGCAATATGGTCCCACCGAAGCAGAATTGTTCAAAACGGCTGTACCAAAAGCACAATATTAGCATGTTGGCAGTCATAGTTTGAATTAGAGTTTTTGATTTTGATTGATAGGATTAAAGGTTATGACTTGGGAGGTGGTCTGATTGAGGGTGTCTGCCAAATGGAATGAATGCAATTGATTTTTAGATCAGTTAACCACTGAGCCTACATCTTGGGGGTGCGGCAGTTGCTCATTAAGCCACAAGAACATTGGTTAGTCAGGAACTGATGTTGAATGAGGTTGTGTGTAGTGCAGTTAGAGTTCATTTCATCCCCAAGGTGTTTAGTGAGGTTAAGGTGAGGAATCTGTGAATGTCTTAATGGAACTTTGCTTTGTGCACATGAGCACTGTGTTGCTGGAACAGGTTTAAACCTTTTATAGGTTTAACTGTGTGGAAACACTTTGGAGAATAATCACATAAACATATGGTGAAATCTTTGACTGAAATCATGATATTACTAGACATTTATAGTACTATTCAAATGCTTAAGCCAGCTGTGAAAAAAGATTATGTAGGGCAGCGGTCCCCAACCTTTTTTGCGCCACGGACCGGTTTAATGTCAGACAATATTTTCACGGACCGGCCTTTAAGGTATGGCGGATAAATACAACAAAATAAAATGATACGACCGGCATAAAAACTGGTATTTTCTAAATATAATAATAAACATAAATCCACTGTGTTGTTTTTTGTTCATTTTGCCAGCTTAGAGGTTTCAATTTAGCAGTAATGTATTATGTGTTAGAGCAGTAGTGGATGGAGGTAAGACATGTGACCGAGGCATCATGACATGCATCAACAGTGAGTCATAGACAGATGTGGCGAAGAGAATCCAGTAAATATCCAAAATAAAACATCGTTCAGAATCAGATAAAAAATTTAACGGAAATAATGTAAGTTATGTATTCTTTCTGTGCAGTCCGGTACCAATTGACCCACGGACTGGTGCCAGTCCGCATCCCGGGGGTTGGGGACCACTGATGTAGGGTATAAATGGTTTCATATATATATATATATATATATATATATATATATATATATATATATAAATTGTTAATTTTTTACTAAATAAGAGGTGAAATCTAAATCTAATCTTTATTTGGTATGATGACCCTGCAGTAGTTGTTCCAAACATCTTGGAGAACTAACCACAGAGCTTCTGTGTAGACTGTCTTTAATTCTTCTGTCTATTCATGTTAACTACCTAAGGACATAAATAATGGACATTTTATTAGCTAGTTCAACTATAAACAGACAGAATACATATAACTAATAACACTTAGTGGCAAAAATGCCTTATGATGAATAATATTTTACATGTAAAAGCCAAAGTGGTGAAAAGGTTTGGTTTTCACATTAAGTGTCATCCTTCTGTCCATTTTAGAAAGAACATCAATGCTGTCCCTGAGACCCCCTGCTATTCTGAAACTCTTTGCCATATTAGAAATTCACAGGATATTCAGTAACTCCATATGTGTCGCCATGAGGAGTCTCAGTGGGAGTCCTGGTCATGTCGAGACTATATTATGCCATACTGCCTGAGGTACACTCATGTTTACCATATGAATCGAAGAGTAGGAGTATATGAGTGTTGTAAGGAAGTAAAAATGTGCTTTACTTCTACCATTGGACCACTCAGTGGGACTTGTTGGGCATTGGTGGATTCTCAAAAATGATGTAATGAGAATTTTATCGTTCTGTTAGATGGGCTGAATAACACACTACATTGGGAATTGTCTTTACTTGTTTGCGTAAATGCTTGGTCTAGGCAGCTTCAGGTTCTTACTCCCTTTCCACTTGGTCTCCTTAACACACAAGATATCTACCTTTCTCCTTTCCATCATATCAGCTATCCTGAACCTCCAGGAAGATGCAGCTCTACCTCTGCCATGTTAATCTGTATTTTATGTGACTCTCAGGACACGCCTCAGTCTCCGCAGTGCTGTGATGCTTCATATTTATGTAGCTGAGATCCAAACAAGTTCAGAGCAGACCGTTCAGTACAGCTCTACGCTGATTGGTGGCTTGCTGTGGCTTGACCAGTTTTTATCTGCTCATAAATGAAAAGGAATGACTAATTTCGCAAAATGTAGTTGAGTAAAAAGATATTTGACTCTGAAATGTAGTGAACTTAAAGTAAAAGTCTCCCTGAATAGAAATATTTTAGTAAAGTACAGATTTGTGAGAAAGCTACTTAAGTACAGTAACGAATTATATTTACTTCCTTAATGACCACCACTGAGTTTCTTTTCAGTTTTATGTAGTTTTGATATTAATGTTTTGCCAATTCTCTAGTTGTGTTAAACCCTTTTTCTATTCACACACTATAGAATATTTTGGTTTTGTTGTTTTTCTAATTGTGTTTTTAATGTTACACATTGGTACAGTTAGTAAAACTTTCACAGATTCTCGTGTCCAGTGTGTGACAGTAGGATTGTATATTATAAACATCCACGCTAACTTGGGGTTTATGGGGTACATTTAATTGTGCAGTGCACTAAAACTTTATCATATTCAAATAATAATTGAAATTAATTTTATAATAATTGAAATACATTTGCCTTTCATGCATTTGGACCATTTAATAAGCCAATTAAAATTTCATTATTACTTTATAATAACCATTACACATTGTCACTGCTGTGCTGGTTCTATTGGAAAAATAGATTCAGAAGTCCATTCTGAGCGAGGACGCATTTTCATTTTCTCTGCCTTTCAAGTGTCAGTCTTTCGCTTATTGAACAGAGCCACAGCATTCACGAAAGCTGTCGAGAAAACTAAAAAGAACCACAGTTGAGCGTTTCACTCCAAAATAACTCTTAAAATTTTACTAGGAGAATATATTGAGATAAATTGGCTTCAAGAGAGCTGTGAGCTGAGCCTCATCCAATCGCAGTTCTGTCAGGTCAGGTTTAAACCCATGGAAAGAGAATCTTTTTAATACTTCTTATATTGTGTTATATAAAAGCACACACAAAATAGCATTATACCTTTTTGTCTCCTTGCAGGTTTTTATTTTATTTTGTTTCTTAGTTTCTATATTGCCGTTTCACTTTGATAGACCTATTGGTCATTTTCATGACCAAATATCACACCAAAGTTAATTCACATATTGTTTTATGTGATTGACTGTCTGGTGAAAATATATACTGTATACTATGTGTTTTACCTCAGTTTCCTTGGTGGGAAAAAAAAACCAAAACAAAAC
>JAAIIK010000113.1:1031529-1046529 GCA_014706435.1 Silurus glanis
ATATATATATATATATATATATAGTATTTTTTATTTTTTTTAGCGATCACTTAATTCTTAAAAATGTACATATGTTGCTAACATATTATTGTATGCCATGTAATGCTGGATACAGATAGATGCAAGTGCTTATCCAAAATAGTTTTCTAATTTCGGTTTTCACACTCTTCTTCTTGTTTTGCCCTTTGTCTAGTTGTTTGCCTGACCTGTTTATGATTTTGAGAACAAAAGGCACAGAAAACTAAAAATTAACTGAATGTAATACATTGAAAGCATGAGGGTATTTTAAATGCCAAGACAAAAACAAATTGTAGACAATTAGGACACAAGAGGGAAAGAACTAATGATGATGAACATGGGTGGAGAGAGGGCATAAACTGAAGAAAAACATTTCTTACTGAGGCTTCATAATCACAGGATAAAATACAGCATTATGCTGAATGTCCTGAGAGTCGGCATGCGCTCTGTCATTTTGTGTGATTTGTAAAGCACTTTTACCACTGATCGCCGTCCCAAAGCAGAATTAAACAATATAAATATACCTTTTAGCATTATTAATTAGTCTTTATACGTTTATCAGTAATGATAAGGCAGTGGCAAGAGTGGCAAGGAAATACTCCCTGAGACTTCGTGAGGAAGAAACATTGAGAGGAACCAGACTCAAAAGGGAACCTATTCTCATTGGGGTTACACTGAATATACATTTATTATAGTTCTATCATACACTTGAATGTAAAACTGTTTATTGCAGCTCTAAGTTTGTAGCAGCCTGTTTACATTTATTTTAGTCCAAATCCATTTTTTAATTTAACACTCCACATATGTATCTTCAGCTGTAGCGAGTGGTTTCCAATCATCTCTATGAGGAGGTGGTAGTTAATTTGTTAAGGCATTATCATCAGACTATGGATCAGAAGATCACAAGTTCAAATCCCAGCATCACCAATCTGCCACTGCTGGACCCTTGAGCAAGGCCCATACCTTTTAACTGCTTGGGTTTAAGTTGTTCGGGATAAGGGTGTCTGCTAAATGCCATACATATATATATGTAAATGTCTGACATTGTAACTTACTTTATGCTGAATGTGATGGAATGAGATCATTAATATGCTATGAGTAAATGAAATACAAGCAAATGCCAAGGCGTTTTAAAAAATCTCCAAGATTAAAAGAAATGACTTTTAGGGGGTTGAAGTGTATTAAATGATAGTCTTTTAAAACATTATGGTGTGTTAAATTTTAAAAGCCAAATATAGGGTTTGGGAAGGTACATTGCTGAAGTATTAAGTTGTTATAGGCTATTGATTTGAAAGACAAGGTTTGAAAATAGCCGTAAAAGCAGATCGATATGGTGGATGTAATTAAATGGATAACTGTAAAGCGGTGGCGTTTGTATTTGCCGTTTCGCATTGGAACAATAGCAACAGCAGAGAAAAAGCCTTATCGACAATACTTACTATTTATTTTGATCTATAAATGGGAATCGGGAAAGCATACTGAAGAATGTTGATTTTTCTGTGTATGTAGGCTGCTCGATCTTTCACACATAATCCCTCTCGATCTAAAAGAACTCCTCTGGGAATCTTAACCAGGATTTATTTACTTCTCAAAAGTTCTGTAGCATTAGCACCATATTAGCTTCTAGAGGGGGTTTCTAAACTGATCCTCACTTTTATATATTGTGGTGGTTTTTGTGGACAGGGGTTCACAAACTAACGTTTTGCGGCATGTAGGCGTGGCTTTTCTCATGTGCATGGACTGTAGATTCAGTTCAGTGAGCACCAACCCACTTCATTGAGATCCATGTTCTTGAATATTTTCCAAGGGTTCCGTTGCAGCTTCAGTCTAGCAGAGCCAATCTAGCTAGTCCAGTAAGCCGATTCTGGATCAGGTGTGTTTGTGTAGAGTTTGAGTTAATTTATAAAGTGACGCAGTGGTGTTACTGTAGATTTCAAACCGTACACAATGCATACAGAGAGACGTTCCTGTCTCTGTAATACAATTACATACCACAATATAGTGTGTTTGTGTGCATGCGTGTGTATTAAAGGGTGTGTTTGTGTGTGGATGTATGTGTGGATGTAAGTGTTTGTACTGTATGTGAGTATCTGTATTAGAGTGTATGTTTGTGTTTATGTACGTGTGTGTCCATGTCTGCATTTGTTTGCATTTGTGTGTAATAAAGGAGGTGTGTATGTGTGTGTCTGTATCAGATTGTGTGTCTGTGTGAGTGTGTATCTGTGTGTGTCTGTATGTGCACGTATCCTTGTGTAGTACAGGCTGTGTGTTTGTGTAAGTGGGTGGCTGTAGCATTTAGAGGGTGTGTGTGAGTGTGTGCATTACAGGGTGTGTATTGGGGGTAGAGTTGTGCGCGTTTGTGTATGTGTGTGTGTGTGCGTGCCTGCGCTCGCACGCACTTGAGAGGGTGTGTTTTGGGGGGCGGAGTTGTGTCCATGTGTTTGGGTGTGGTTTTGGGGGTGGAGTTTTGTCCATGTGTGTGGGTGTGTTGTGTGTGTGTTTTGGGGGTGGAGTTTTGTCCATGTGTGTGGGTGTGTTTGTGTGTGTGTTTTGGGGGGGTGGAGTTTTGTCCATGTGTGTGGGTGTGTTTGTGTGTATTAGAGGGTGTGAATTAGGCAGTGTACTGTATATGTGAAACTGCATGTAGAGATATATGGTATGTGTGTCTGTGTGTATTTTTGTTACAAAGCCAAATGAACAGACTGCATGCACAGAAATAATGACTCACTGTCAGCTTCTGAAGGAACACAGAGAAGAAAGACACATGAGATTTGCTTGACTTTTTGTCTGGGTTTTTGTTGTGTACCATCGTCAGCAGCCTACGGCTTTACTGAGCTCCGCTGCTTCACTCCGAACAGATTCTGATGAAAGCGAGCTTTTCGCACCACTGCACGTTTCCAAGGATCAGCTCGCTATCATGGATTATAGGATACTCGCTGTCTTGCTTTTTTTCCTCTCTCTCTATCTGTCTGTCTATCTGTCTGTCTTCTCAACAGTGTCTCTATTAAAGACTAGATGTCTTCACTGTCTCATTTATAAGGTTACAAAATGTTGGTACAACAAGGCAGCGTAAAAGTGCTGTGTACATAAATGAAGATTGCTCAAACAACTGTCATTGGGAAACACCTTTTGATAATATTTACTTTGGGAATAAAAGCAATGCAGCACAGAGGCTTTTAAAGCAGGGAATAACACAATGTTAAAAATGTGAGGAATGACCGGGCAACACACACATACACACAGACACACACATGGATTCGTATGTGCTTTTTGAAAATCCCATTCCACATTTGTTTGTGGTTTTATGATTTACTTTTCTGGAAAGACATTACACTAGATTTTGGAGTGTGTTTGCGGTGGCCATTCAAGTCAAGTCAGGTCGTCAAGAAGCTTTTATTGTCATTTCAACCATATATAGCTGACGCAGTGCACAGTGAAATGAAACAACGTTCCTCCTGAACCCAGGTGCTACATACAACAACAATCACAGAAAACAGAAAACACAGGGCTAAGGACTAGTAAGTGTCCTCGCCACATAAAGTGCATCATGTGCAACCTGGTGCAAACAGTGCAAAGACAACACAAGACACAAAATAGCTCCACCAGTAAACCTGTTGTAAAGAGATGTAAAGTGAACAGTAACAAAAATGTAAACAAAATGTTGTGCAAAAGATATAAATAGCAGCAATCCAGAAAAAATGTGCAAAAACGGCATGTAAACAGTACATGGTAATGAAGTGATGTAATGTGAGTGGTACTGAAGAAATGGGTGTGCGAAGTGAGTACGAGTGTGTGTTGTGTCCGGGTTGTACAGATCAGTCACACAGTTGTGTGTGTGTGTGTGTGTGTGTGTGTGTGTGTGCGTGTGTGAGTTCAGTTTAGTTCTGTGTTGAGAAGCCTGATGGCTTGAGGGAAGAAGCTGTTACACAGTCTGGATGTGACGGCCCGAATGCTTCGGAACCGCTTTCCTGATGGCAGGAGGGTAAAGAGTGTGTGTGAGGGGTGTGTGGGGTCGTTCACAATGCTGTTGGCTTTGCGGATGCAGCGTGTGGTGTAAATGTCCATGATAAAGTGAGGAGAGAGACTCCGATGATTTTCTCAGCTGTCCTCACTATCCTCTGTAGGGTCTTGCGATCCGAGACAGCGATCCGAGGCAGTTCCCAAACCAAGCAGTGATGCAGCTGCTCAAGATGCTCTTTCAGCCATAAGTCAGGTACTGATGTAGCTGAGGTGAGGAGGCCTGAGAGGTAGTCAGTGTTCCAATTCATCTCAAAGGTGTTCAGTAGGGTCGAGGTCAGAGCTCTATAGCAGGCCACTTAAGATCTTCATCTCCAGCTAAACCATATATACATGGAGCTGGCTTTGTGCACACGAGCATTGTCATGTTGGAGCATTTTTGCGTCTCCTAGTACAAGGGGAAAGAAAAATGTAATGCTACTGCATCCAAAGACATCCTGCTTCCAACTTTGTAGAAACAGGAAGAAGCACATGTGGCTGGAAAGGTCAGGTGCCCCAATACTTTTGTTCATATATTGTAGCTAAAAATGGATACAAATGATGCTGTGTCATACTGTAGTTAATAAAATTTGGGTGAATAGGGTTGAGGTCAGAACTCTATAGCAGGCCACTGTAGAGCAACTATATTTTCATGGAGATGGCTTTGTGCACAAGGGCATTGTCATGCTGGAACAGGTTTGGGATTCCTAGTTCAAGTGAAAGGAAAATGTAATCCTACCACATCCAAAGACATCATATACAACTGGTGCTGTGCCTCCAACTTTGTGGAAACAGTTTCACACACATGGCTTGAAAAGGCATACTTTTGTTCATATAGTGTTACTAGAAATGGGTAACACGTACGCTCTCGTACTATAATTAATACAATGTGGTTGAATTGCTATGGTACAGATTAAGAGCAGTTAAAAACCTTAGTGCTGTTATGAGAAAATTATTGATTTTGACTGATTATTGATTTACCAATGTGTTTTATTCTTTGTCATGTGGCTTTCAGTGTTAAAACAAGTTAAAATCACAACTTTCCTATAGCAAAAGTTTGTGTCTTTAGTAGCAGGCTAACACTAGCTGGTTAGCTTCCAACAGTTCGCTCTATTCTGATCTCTCAACCCTGTGGTAACCCTCTCAATCCCTAATGAGCAAGTCAGTGGTGACTGTGGCCAGGAAAAACTCTTTGGGATGGCAGAAGAAACCTTGAGAGGAACCATACTCAAAAGGAACCCATTCCATCTTGTCAGTCAAAAGCATGATTCTGGCACAACAGAGGGAACAGATAGTTGGAGACCACTCTGTAAAGCTCGGGATGGCTTTACATGAAAAGCCTAAAGAAACCCATATAAAGTTGCTGAGCAACTCAAGAGCTATGAGGTTGGATTTGAACTTTCATTAATATCAACAGTCTACAACAAAGGTTTGCATGAACATTTCTGCATTTAAGTGCCCATCACTGAACAGTACGCTGAATGATGATGGAACTTGATGGATGTTTGGCGTGACTAAGATGAGGATGGGTTCCCTTTTGTGTCTGGTTCCTCTGAAGGTTTCTTCCTCATACCATCTCAGGGATTTATTCGCCCCTGGATCGCCCATAATGGTTAAATTTTTTGAGGAACACACTTATAGGCACCAGAGTTATACATTCCAACTTCACAACTTCTGTAAAGCTGCTTTGGAAAAATGCCCACTGTTAAAAGAGCTACACAAATAAAACAGTGAATAATTACAATTTGGAAAAGTACCATGCATTGTTCTTGCATTTAGTTTTTTTTTTTTTTTTTTTTACACACAATAGGTGTCCAGTTGTTCCTCTGAAAGTGGCCGTGAGTGTAGACATAATGTAGGTTGCAGTGTTTATACATTGCACATTTGTTTGTGTTTATGCAAGAGATGGCTGAGTGTGGAAAGCCACGCTAGCGAAGAGCACTTAGTTCAAAACATGACAAACTCACCACGAATTCTCTAGCGAAGGTTCATATAAACACACACCCACACACACACACAAACACACACATTTATTTTGTATCTGTATTATTGGAGCTGAATAATACTAACCCTAAGCCTCTAACTCGACTCTTAACCCCAGTCCCAAAAATACATTTTCAGGCTCTTTTTTGTATTACTTTTTTTTTTAGATAAAGTGGAAAACATATTTTGTTTTGTGAGCCAAGATACATATATAATCAAAAAAAAATAATTATAATAGGACTAATAATAATCCGGAGGTTAATGAAGGGAGTGAAACGTGGCGCGTTGTTCTTTTGCCTGTTTCGGTGCTGTGATCACGACTTCCAGCGCAACAATTAAAGGACTAATTAAAGTATCTCTGAATCTAATGCAAAGTTAACGTTAAAAGCCTTTTGCTCAACATGGCTCGAGCTGAAGTACATTTCAATTCATAAATATTCATCCTCTTTTAGGATAAGCTCTGATGTGCAGTTAACAAAGGAGGTTTTCACCTCGGAGGGCAATTAGCTCTGCTTTAAAGAGCAGCAAAGTTTGAAAGTAGCAACGTACTTGCACTCATCCCACGACTGCCACACGCTCAGTCTTGTGACATCGCATTTCCCTGTGGATTTAGGGACCTTTTTTTTTTTTTTTAAAATAAGAGCTCACTATTGGATGCTGTTACACTGCCTGTATTTGTGTAAGATTTCCACAGAAGTCGTACTTAAAACACTGGTACATTATATTATACAAATGCGTGTGGACACCATAAGATTAAAACATTTTTAACCATCCTATTTTCCCTTAAGTCCCAATTTGCCTTCATAATAAATTCCACTCTTCTCGGAAAAGATGTTCCACTAGGTCTTGGAGTTTGTTTATAAAGATTTGAACACATTCAGCCACAATGGTGTGACTAAAACCAGCTGTTGATGTAGGTGAAGTAAGGAAGCCTGGGGTGTGGTCAGTGTTCCAACTTATCCCAATAGGTTTGAGGTCAGAGCTCTATAGCAGGCCACTCAAGATCTTCTATGTACAACATATGTTAATGTTAGCTGTTTTTCTGCACAGGGGCATTGTCATGCTGGAACAGGTTTGGGTCCCCTAGTCCAAGTGAGGGGAACATTTAATGTTACTTTATCTCGAAGACATCCTATAGAATTGTGACACTGAAACTGGATGACTGAGCAAAAGGTCTTCAAGCTACAAAGAAGCCAAAGGCAACTTTGTAGGGCTTACAAGGCTTTTTTGGCTGTGACTGGTCCATCTGTGCATGTGACAACTATCTCACAAGCTTTATACAAAGCTGGTCTGGATGGCAGAGTGGTAAAAAAGAAGCCTTTCCTGAAATAGTGCCACACTCAGTTTCGTTTGCACAATGCATAAACACCTGCAAGATTCTGATGCCATCTGGCAAAAGGTGCTATGGTTTTGATGAGACTGAACTAAACTCTAAAGAGCTATGTTTGGCAAAACGCTAACACAACACCTCCTAAAATACTCCATACCTACTGTGACACATGGTGGTGGCAGCGTTTAGTTGTGGGGAGATTCTCCTCAGCAGGGACTGGGTGATTAGTCAGGATTGAAGAGAAAATGGATGCTGAAGATGGGCAAGACGACAAGACAATGATTCCAAACATAGCACTAAAAATAACAGTGTAATGGTTGATGAATAGGAAGATGAATGACCTGGAGTTAGTTTTATATTGGAAGTGGTTTTGATTTCAGTTTGTATGAGAAATAAAGTAAATATTTCAAAGAGGTTTGATGGTTTTCTATAGGCGCTGTATATAAATTGTATATAAACTATGCATTTCTTTTTCCAATTACGATTACATTTGCGATTACGATTGCATTTTCTATATAAACCCCTAAATTGTGACATTATTCTACCAAATTATTATCTGTCCATGCCACTACTTATCCTTTAGAACTTTTTTAAATAAAGCTGCATTTTTATCATTTTTTTATCTCCTGACACCAAGCTTTAGATTAGTTTTATTCCAATTTGTTGGAAACACAGCATATAGCGAGTCATTGGGAAGAAACTCTACTACACAGTATGACAGATTATCAGATGCATGACTGTAGTACAAATGTAAAGGTTATAAAAGCCTATGGTTTACATTTAATGACCTTTTTCAAGTCTGTCACGTTTTTCAAATATTCACTTTTATGCTTTTGATGTGGTTGAAACAGGGGCAGTGTTCTGTTGGAAAAGTGTTTGCTGTATCCAATGCATTGACTGTACAGAGTGACTCGGGAACTATACGGATTTAGCTGTGGGAAAACCATATCGTAAAGGTATTTTGATGAATTACTCACCTCACGCACATTGCACCAGGAAATGATGCATATTTTCTTCCCATAGTTAAAATGCATTTGAGGAAATCAGGAAGTAAATGGCTCATAAAGACATTTCAAATGGTATTTTATTATGAAGGGGAATTTTGCCGAACGTCTATTTTTCTGACGAAGTTGCCTCATTAAACCCACTCTCACAGTCCCAGAGGTCATTTGTCCGTCGTCAGATGAGTTCCCTAAGCAAGCAGAAAACACCGCAATCTCTATAAATGCTATTTGATCATGCCTATCACCTAGCTTTACCCTGAGTTTTCTTTTCTCTAGCAGATATTATACAGCCTAGTTCAGCTTCTATCATAGAGAAATCGTATTATTATCAAGCCATGAAAATGCATATCAATGTTTTCAAGACTTAAAAGATTAGTGTCATATGCAATAGATGCTGTTTGCTACACAGTTCAACACACTATGTGGATTTACACTTACAGAATTTGGCAGATGCTCACAATTATTGCATTTATACAGATGAGCAGTTGAGGGATAAAAGCCCTTGCTCAGATGCCTAGCATCGACAGCTCAGCAGTGCTGGGATTTTAACTTATGACCCTCTGATAAAAAGTCCAACACCCAAACCACTGAGCTGTCCCATTCCCTATAAATGATGTGGCAATACATTTTTCAGAGTCTTCGAGTGCTTCATATTCATCCGCGCTGCGTTATATGCGAGCCCATTAAAGACGTTAGCAAACAGGAGCATGAATCACATTGTCACACCTTTTATAAAAATCCAATTTATCTGATTCTCTATAAAAAAATCTCTCCAGAGCACATGCATGTTTTATGGTGAAGGATTGCATCGAAAATTGTGTGCGAGATGACAAAGAAAACTTGTAGACTTGTTTCAGCCCCTCGTTTGCTAGACTGATGCTAAATTGTTCTACACATATAGAAATAACACTTAATGTGCCTTTTTGTTCTGTAGCACAGCTGTGAGTTTTGATGATGGTTTAGGAATTAGCTTGTTTCTTCTTCGCTCAGCTAGGGACAGATGCACATCTGGGTTTGTGATGTCAAACTCTAGCCGTTCATCCTGCACCTTAAAATCCAGTATTGAAACTTGTGCAAGCTTAAGTTTATGATTCTTTCGTATATGAAAAATGGGACAGTTTGCATTGTCTGTAGGAAAATTGCAGCAAGCTTGTATAACATTTAAATTCAACCAAACACAATACCCAGTGATTGCTAGTGAGGATAAAACTGAACATCTATCAGTAGCTTGATGTTGTCTAATGAGGCAGGAAGCGGATGCTGGTGCGGATGTGTTTTAATTACGGTACACATCCAGTATATAAAGCAAAGACGAATGAACGGGGGAAAAAAATAACTAAGAAACAATGACAAAGAACAACAAGCATGGAAAAAAAGCGTGAGACATAGACTGCTGTGAAAGCTGAGGCTGTATACATGTGCTGATTACTAGTGAATGTGAATCAGGTGTGCAGAACAATCACATGATGAGACATGACACATAACATAATGAGGTGTAGTGGGTAATGGTAGACTTAAGCCGTGACTGAAATCGCTCATTCAGTCACTAATCCTTATTAAATGCATGGTAGTTGTGTTCACTATATGGGTATAAAAATAAGTGAGTGAATTCAGACACTGGCTAAATATTGTGAGAGATATTGTGTACATCCGTTCATGTATATACATTATTATGGACATTCATACATGTATATACACTGATCAGGCATAACATTTTAACATTTCAACATTATGACCGGTCATGATCTGTTATCTGATACTTTTCATTATGGCACCTGTTAATAGGTGGGATATATTAGGCAACAAGTGAACATTTGGTTCTCAAAGTTGACGTGTTAAAAGCAGGAAAAATGGGCAAGCGTAAGGATTTGAGCAAGTTTGACAAGGGAAAAATCGTGATGTCTAGATGACTGGGTCAGAGTATCTCCAAAATGTAGGATGTTCCCGGTCTGCAGTGCTCAGTATCTATTAAAAGTGGTCTAAGGAAGAAACAGTGTTGAACCGGTGACTTGACTTAACTTGACTTTTCTCAACATGACTCCAGATGTAATCTACAGTCTGGGCTTAAAAGAAATCAGCCCCAGTTTTACTGTGAATTATTCTCTGCTGTTGCATTCGTTTCATTCATTCATTCATTCATTCATTTTCTCCCGCTTTTTTCCGTAATTCGGGTCGCGGGGGCAGCAGTCTAAGCAGGCCCCCGCCTTCGACTGCTGCCCAATCCTCACAGCACCGTCCCTTACGGTCCCTCCTGCAGGTGGTGAGCCCACGGGAAGGCGGCCCCACGTCACTCCGACGTCACGGACCTTGATATTTCCCTCGTAAGGGACCCCCGGAGCATAGAGGGTTAAGGGCCTTGCTCAAGGGCCCAAGAGTGGCAGCTTGGCGATACCGGGGCTCGAACCCCAGACCTTCCGATCGGCAACCCAGCGCCTTAACCGCTGGAGCCACCACTCCCCCTGTTGCATTCGGTTTCACCAAATTTTGTAAAACAATTAACATTTGGCAGATTTCAAACCTGAAAGCACATTTTTACCGGCAATACTGATGTGAATCGCAATCGACTATCAGGGCTGATTAATCAGCTAAACCGATGAATTGGTCGACCTCTAGTAATAAGCTAGTGGTTTTGGACCTTTGCTTTAAAGTGTCAGGCTACATTTATTATGTCTATTTGTGTGTTTCAGCTCATTAAAAAAAACTTTTTTATGCTGCTATTAGTACATTTTGTTTCTAAGTAAAATGTATTTAGAAATATTTCTAGTTAAGTATAGTCATTTGCATTTTTTTCCATAAAATTTGTTACATTATCTACATTATCCAAATACTATCTGCACCAGGGCTGTAGGGCAAATAAAATATAAACTTTTACGTTTTTTTTTCCATTCTATTTATTTTAGATTTCTTTTTTCCGGTCTGCAGGGTGTTTACATTTTTTTTTTTTTTATTACCACTTCCACTTATGCCAATTTCCCACACTTGTCTTAGTCACATTTATTCTTGAAAAATCGATAAATTCCACTTCTACTGATTCATTATGGTTAGTTACATTTTTCTTATATATGTTCTTAAATTAATAATGCACTATATAGGGATTAGTAAACAAGTGAGCGATTTCAGTCCATCATCAGCTACTGCACCTCATCATGTCGGGATTTTTTTGCTCACCTGATTCACATTCACTGGTAATTAGCACTTGTATATAGCCTGAGAATAATAGTAATATAATATGCATGTTATTGCATGTTACAATATACAGACCCACTCCCCCAGAGCCCCAATACCCACCCCGGTCCGTGGAAACATCTTGTGTGAAACTGGTCCATGATGCAAAAAAGGTTGGGGACCGCTGAGCTAGAGTATCAACATGTGCTCTTTTGAACTAAGCCTGATGTATTATTTTTTATATTGCATCGAGAACCTGGAGGAAAGATATTTTACAATCACCATTGTGAAAGATGAAAAAATGTCTCAAGACATATTATAATACTTAATAGCATAATAAGCGTTCTGCAAAATGAAAAGCAAATTATAACTACTGTATATAATGACTTTACAAAATACTGATAAGAAAAATTGGCATTACAGTATATAGAGATTCTGATCAGGAACTTGGCTTCTATTGACTCACTGAAGCTTTATGCTTGTTTTGATATTTATCATCATGACGTTTATTACAGCAAAAAAACAGAAAAACAATACTTTGCAAATGGTGTCTTTCGGGTTGCCAAATGTGTCTTCGATGCTAAACCTGGTGGGATCTTGTCAGACGAGCCTTCATTTAAAAATTCCATTTAGTTTGAAAATCCTAAGGGTGATTCACCTGATGATCACTTATCTTCAATCTCAGTGTTTGCAGTGTTGTGATATTACACCTGAGTGTTGTCTCTTACGAAGCAGGCGAGTAATCCAATTTCCATTTAATCTGCTCACCAGTTTCCCACAACAGACACTTGACGCAGGCTAGGAGGATAGGAACCGTTTCCTTTTTCTTTTTTTTTCTCATATTGCTATATGTAGATGATGATGTTCATGGATGAATAAAACATAGTGAATATGAAAACTCATTAGTTAAATAATAACAATAATAACATGAATGTTTTCCAGAATTTCCCATCAGCCACTGCACCTCCATGTCACAAATAATTTGCTACACTTATCACTCACACCTATTTCCTATTTTACCTAATTAGTGTCACTCTGGATTTTGTGTTTACATGGCATTGCCTTTGCTTTGCTTTACTTTGCTCTGGTTTTAGTTGATGTTATGTTTTTATTGTCTTTGTTTCATGTACATTAGTGGGTTTTTTTGCACTAAGAATTAAATTATCTGCACTTGCTTCTGCCTATCCTTGTTATGTGACAGGAATAGTCTTATAAAATAATACTGATAAAGTAATTAACTATAAATAAATAAATAAAATGAAGTATAAGTAGATAAATAGCTAGAAAGATGGATGGATGGATGGATGGATGGATGGAGGGTTTGGTAGAAAATATCAATGGCCTGAACTAATACAAATGGATGGATGGATGGACGGACTGACGGACAGATGGATGTTGGATTGAATGTGAGGATAGTTTGATGGATGGATGGATGGATGGATGGATGGATAGATAGATAGATAGATAGATAGATAGATAGATAGATAGATAGATAGATAGATAGATAGATAGATAGATAGATAGATAGATAGAGAGATAGATAGATAGATAGATAGATAGATAGATAGAGATAAAAACTGTGGATGTAAAAAAAATGGATGGATGGATAGATGAAGGGTTTGGTAGAAAATATCAATGGCCTGAACTAATACAAATGGATGGATGGATGGATGGATGGACGGACTGATGGACAGATGGGTGTTGGATTGAATGTGAGAATAGTTTGATGGATGGATGGAGGGATGGATGGATGGATGGATAAATGGATGGATGGATGGATGGATGGATGGATGGATAGATAGATAGATAGATAGATAGATAGATAGATAGATAGATAGATAGATAGATAGATAGATAGATAGACCTCCACTTTGGGACAATGTCTATTATTAAAAGCACTGTACAAATAAAGATATATAGACAGATTGAGAAGGATGGATGAATGAATGGATGAATGAATGGAAGGATGGGTGGATGGATGAATGGATGGATGGATGGATGGAAGCTCTGTCTAGCACCTGCAATAACAGTACACAGTACAAACCCTGATGTGATGACTTGGATATACACCGTCCACTAATTCCACAGGAAGGTGCTCTGGCAGTTGTGGATTAAAGGAAATAGAATGAAAGGTTTTACTTTTTGACCCTCCTGTTTTTTGTAGTAATATTTTTCAACTACTTTTATCATTTTTCACATCACCTTAATATTTTACATTTGATTCGATTTTATAGGGAGCTTATATGATTTCATTATCACACATGGGATGGTGGAACCACTCAGCAACCTCGGTGTTGACTATAGCTGGTTAACACTGATCACTGATCTGATCGTGCAGTGAGTAACATAAAATATATATATATATATATAAATAAAATCTGAATTGCACCTCAAACCTGATTATTGTAACGTCGGATAATATCTTTATACATTATTGCTCAACTCATTTTTTAAACCATTTCACTTCTGTTTCTACTGCTGGCTGTATTTGTTTTGTCCTGTTATTATGTGTTTTTATGGATAAAGGCATAATTTTGACGAGGCCGATTAGAGAATAATGTGCAGTGCAGTGTGTTGTTGCATGTCAGTGAAGATGGCAGCATGGAGAGCCAGCGGAGTGTGAAATCAGTGCTCTGAACCTTATCACAGCAGTGGTGTGCACCAGTCCTTAATCAGATGTGGCAGTGTTTCTATGTGTGTGTGTGTGTGTGTGTGTGTGTGTGTGTGTGTGTGTGTGTGTGTGTGTGTGTGTGAGAGAGAGAGAGAGAGAGAGAGAAAGAGAGAGAAAAAGAAAGATGAAAAGTGAATGCCAAAAATCAGACCCATAGTTATGCACACTTGCTGTCCAACTTAATAAGAACACAGGCTCATATATGCATTTATGTAATCGTTTGAAAGCAACACCATAATATAAACCATGCAGTTAAAGGCAAAGAGCTCCGAGTAATGTTCACATAAAAACTCAGAATGAGGAAAAAGTGTGATCTCTGTGACTTTAGATTGGCTGCTTTGAGTTTCAAAAACCTTCTTGGATTTTCATGCAATATTCCATTTTCCAACAATCTATTTATTTCTTCTGATATTTTAGCTGACCATCTGTCCATCTATTCAACTATATATTACATTTGACCATCCATCTGTTCATCTACCCATTCATGTATTCCATCAAACTATCTTCATCCATCTTCATCACTTTCTCTATAGGATCGATAAAGTATTCTGATTCTGATCTAGACATCCTGTCAGGGTGCTAGTGAAACGGGAGGCGGACGCCGGAATACAGCTCGCTCAGGTTTAATGGTAAGATTGAGGGAGAGATACACACGAGCACACTCACACACGCACGCACACACACTTACACACACTCACGCACACACACGGCAGTCCTTAGGTTGAAAGAGTCTGAGGTGCGCTAGGGGAGAAGTGTAGCTGATCCGAGATGCGCGGGGAGGAGAAGCGCAGCCGGTACCGGATAGTAGAGTCCGAATAAGACGGACAGCATAG
>JAAIIK010000113.1:1052059-1062271 GCA_014706435.1 Silurus glanis
TGTGTGTGTGTGTGTGTGTGTGTGTGTGTGTGTGTGTGTGTGTGTGTTATTAAATAAATTGTTAAATACTGTGATACAATAACTTACGTTTGTCTAAGATCTTTATGTGTAAAGAAGAGTTTTGCTTGCATGCTAGAAGCAGGAAAAAGTATGAGATCATATCCTACACTCAGATCGGGCCAACCCAGTTTGTAATCAAAAGGATTAAACTCGCTAAGCAAACACCTTTACACACAATAAATCACACTTTGCTTTGTATTACTGTCTAACTGTTTATTGGTGATTAATAATTTGGAGTAAAAAATCTGCTATGTAACCAGTAATAATAATAGAGTTTTCCACAAATACATTATTTAACTAAATATACCGAAAAAAAAAAGAGCTATTAAAGCAGAATTGCTCGAATATGAATTTACATAATCTGTCAGAATACATTTGACATCCAAATTACCCACAAGAGCTGTGTATAGTTTCAACAGTTCCTGTAATTCTCACCACCAATGAAGAAGGACAATATAAATATTACATTAAATAAATAAACAGGCATATAATAAACACTTTGCATAATCCTATTCCATGTCATAGTACTGTCTTAGTACAGTATTTTCAGATAAAACATAATCAGAGTGTGTAAAAAAAAAAAAAAAAATAGGATTTGAAATGGATTCTTCTGACAAATGGGTTTTTGTGTCTTGGGCAAATGCATTACTGTAGTCAGTGCTTTGAAATGTATAGCTATTTCAACATTTATCCCTGTGCTAAATTCTATTAAAGTAGTTGAATTATAATAGTGAAAAGTTATACAATTCATCAGAAATGCAGCATTTTTTTTTTTTACCCACAGTGCTGTTTTCTCACAAGAATAAAGTGAGAGCTCTTTGTCATGTGACTGTGTTCGTTTTTTTCTGAAACATGTTCTGTTCTGTGGTTCTAAAGGAGTTATATTAGTATATTTGCGTTTTGTCCTTTTCCTTCTATATAAAAAAAGAACAGAAAAGGAAAGAAAAGAGGCTTTTACGTGTGACATCAGAATTATTTCTTCACCTTTCCCAACTTGTTAGGAAGCTGATGGCACAGAGTCCACCATGATACAGCACCACTGAAGCAGAAAGGGTTAAGGGCCTCGGGACCCAACAGTGACAGTTTGGCAATGCTGGTGCTTTAACCCATGATGTTCAATTAGTAACCGCTGAGCTTCAATTTCCCCCAAAATATGGTAACACTTCATGATTCTGCCATATCTGCACAGAAGCCATGCCAATCCCGGGTTTAACTATATTTACTCTTCAGTTTTACTACCGTAATTTCCGGACTATGAAGCGCACCCATATATAAGCCGCACCCACTGAATTTTACAAATATTTTTATTTTTAACATAAATAAGCCGCACCTGTCTATAAGCCGCACTATTAGTGTCTACACTAATGTACTTTACACAGGCTTTAACGAAAGTAACTAAATTAGCCGCTTCGTTGTTTAAGCCGCGGGGTTCAAAACGTAGAAAAAAAGTAGCGGCTTATCTTATGGTCCGAAAAATACGGTATATGTGCTGCTGTGGCAAGAACAGATCTATAATAAACTTTTAATCTTTTCAAATCCTTGAATAAAGTCGAATCTTTTCCTTTTTACACTTTTACATTGGCTGTTTCTCATTGCTGCTTGCTTGCAACTAGTAACAGGGGGTTTCACACTATGCAATTCATTACTGAGAGCGTCAGATATATATATATATAAAAATAATCACAACCCTGGCAAACGTGTGCATGGTGAGAAAATCATGTCATTGGAATTTTGCATAATATACATCCGGTTGTGGTGGAAGTGTTCAAGGTACACCTATTACTAGGTGACTCATGGCATGATTAGCTCGAAAGCTGAGGACGTGTGGTCACCGTGTCATTCTCACTACGTGAGGAGGTGTGGCCTCTGTGTTTGCCAGTTTCTCTAAAGGATAAGGTATGGCCTTTGTGTTTGTCAAACAAACTAAATGCAGAAGTGTGGCCTGAATCACTGAAGGAGGTGTGGCCTCTGTACCTGTCAGTCTTAATGATGGGGGTGTGGCCACTGTGCCTGTCAATGAAGGAGTATCATTAAAGGGGAAGTGGCCTTTGTGTTTGCCTGTTTGCTATGTGGAGGAGGCATTGCAGGAACTGTAATGAAGGAAAAGCATAATTATAGGTGTAAGCTACATTAGTGGTGGGTCGTTCATGAAAGATTTGATTGAAAAGTGAGTCGTTCATTTTCTACTGGACGCGCATGAGCAAAGCACGGCAAAATCTCCGTAGGTTGTGTACAGGAAACAGAATTGAGTAGTTTACCTCCCGACTCTTACCCTAGTCTGAGTTGTTCTTTCTTTAATCACGTGACTCCCACATACGCTATGCAGTGCATTACACAGGAAACAGAATTGAGTAGTTCATCTCATGAGTCCTCTGGTCAGAATGATTCATTTTTTATGTGTATGTGACAAATAAAATTTGATTTGATTACTCATTCTCATTCTCATACTCATTCTGTTTATAATAATTTGTCCTTAGCTGCATTGTCATTTTTTCACTATTAGAACTATAGTCAAAGTTTGTGTATGTAGACATGTTGGGGGATCTGCTTATTGAATATATAACATTTGATTTTATTCCTGATCAAAGGATTGACAGGAAGAAAAAAAAAAATGTATAAATGAGATGCGTTCATTTTGACGAACAAGATTCAAAGAACCAATTCACTAAAATGATCCGCTCTCCCCATCACTAGGCTACATCTCCATTGGCACATCTACAAGACACAATGTTTTGCTTCAGCAATTTTATACCCCCTCTTAAATATAGAGAACATGGGCATTAATTTAATTACATTTAATTATATGCTTTGTATAAAGTCAATTAAGCTTTTTTTGCCTTAGTACACGAAGCAGGAGCTTCCGGAGAAGCAAACACCGGAAAACGGGTAGGGTAAAGAGCATAGGAAGTCGAGGAATGATCTCTAGTGCAAACTGTAGATCGGATGGTGAGCAATTGGGAACGGGGCCATATAAAGGGGAGTGTAGACTGGAGACAGGTGTGGGTGATTAGTAGGAAGAAGAGGATGAGCGAGTGTGCTGAGTGCAGGAGGAAGGCGTGGCTGGTGGTTCTCTGACATCACCTCACCTACATCTGTACCTGAACACAAATATCCACAAGCACACTCTGAAATAATGTGGAACATCTTCTCAGAGGAGTAAAAGTTACTATGACAGCGAATGGAGATTGACTGTAAAATGGATAAAAAAAAAACAGAAACGAATGTTACGTTGAGGTGTCGACAAACTTTTGTTCCTATATATAGTGTACGTTTAACTTAAAAAATTTAAAATAAAAAATGCATTGCTTTGGTGTTGTTTCTCTGCCTGTGGATGCTGAAATGACCATACAAAAAAGGACTTTTTGGCAATGGCATATACAGAAAGTGGTTGTTTTAAATTTTACCTCAGCAGCAGATACTGCAAACTGAGATTAATTTTACTAATCCGCTTGAACACATATTCACACAATAAGCAGCCAATTCAGTACTGACATTATCCAGACAGCTTACACATCTTATTTTTAGACGGTATTATATATTAGCTGCTGATTTTTTGTTGTTGTTCTTGGAAACCATTATCAACATGACGCAGCTCTGCCATAAGGGACCAAATGACCGTTACATAAAGATCCCTGATGGTGTGGTGGCCATCTGTCAGGCTGGCTAAATAGCTGATTTGTTCTGCATGTGAGACACAGGTGCGTTGGACAGCCTGCATGAATTGCAGTGTTTGGATCGATGGGCTTTGGATTATGGTCTTGAATACACTTGTTGTCAAGAACAGTGACTGTGATTCGCTTATGTTCGTTATGGTGGACAACAGAAGGTCATTTTCAAGGACCAGTGCGGTATTCGCTTGCAGCTAATGTCCTACGTGTAGTTTCATTTAACGTGTGTGACAACATAGATGATTTTGAAAGACTGAAGCAAATTTAATAGCGATGATGATAATAGTGGAAATTAGCCTGGGACAGTGACTGCTCTCTTTTCTTGAGTGTATCTCAATTTAATTAATTTCAGTTCAATTTTATTTGTAAAGCACTTTTAACTATGAACAGATTAATAATATGCATTTTAAATTGATCCCTATAAGTCCATCCCTAATGAGTGAACCAGAGGCAACAAAAGGGAGGAAATCCTCCCTCAGATGATGAAAAAGAAACCTGATGATCTTAAGACCCAAAAGGCAACCCACCCTCATCTGGGTGACACCAGATACTTATGTATTATCGATTTAAGATGGTTGAAATCAATCACTTATTGTTATCGACTATTCAATGATGGACACTTGAGTGCAAAACTGTTCATTGTACAAACCTGATTCCTAAAAAGTTGGGACACTGTACAAATTGTGAATAAAAACAGAATGCAATGATGTGGAAGTTTCAAATTTCAATATTTTATTCAGAATACAACATGGACAAAATATCAAATGTTTAAACTGAGAAAATGTATCATTTTAAGGGAAACATACGTTGATTTTAAAATTCATGGCATCAACACATCTCCAAAAAGTTGGGACAAGGCCATGTTTACCACTGTGTGGCATCCCCTCTTTTTTTATAACAGTCTGCAAACATCTGGGGACTGAGGAGACAAGTTGCTCAAGTTTAGGAATAGAAATGTTCTAGTTGCTCAACTGTCTTAGGTCTTCTTTGTCGCATCTTCCTCTTTATGATGCGCCAAATGTTTTCTATGGGTGAAAGATCTGGACTGCAGGCTGGCCATTTCAGGACCCGGATCCTTCTTCTACGCAGCCATGATGTTGTAATTGATGCAGTATGTGGTCTGGCATTGTGATATTGGAAAATGCAAGGTCTTTCCTGAAAGAGACGACATCTGGATGGGAGCATATGTTTTTCTAGAACTTGGATATACCTTTTAGCATTGATGGTGCCTTTCCAGATGTGTAAGCCACACGCACTCATGCAACCCCATACTATCAGAGATGCAGGCTTCTGAACTAAGCGCTGATAACAACTTGGGTTGTCCTTGTCCTCTTTAGTCCGGATGACATGGCGTCCCAGTTTTCCAAAAAGAACTTCAAATTTTGATTCGTCTGACCACAGAACAGTTTTCCACTTTGCCACAGTCCATTTTAAATTAGCCTTGGCCCAGAGAAAACGCCTGCGCTTCTGGATCATGTTTAGATATGGCTTCTTTTTTTACCTATAGAGTTTTAGCCGGCAGCGGCGAATGGCACGGTGGATTATGTTCACCGACTATATTTTCTGGAAGTATTCCTGAGCCCATATTGTGATTTCCTTTACAGTAGCATTCCTTGCAATGCCGTCTAAGGGCCCGAAGATCACGGGCATCCAGTATGGTTTTCCGGCCTTGACCCTTACGCACAGAGATTGTTCCAGATTCTCTGAATCTTTGGATGATATTATGCAATGTAGATGATGGTAACTTCAAGCTCTTTGCAATTTTTCTCTGAGAAACTCCTTTCTGATATTGCTCCACTGTTTTTCGCTGCAGCATTGGGGGAATTGGTAATCCTCTGTCCATCTTGACTTCTGAGAGACACTGCCACTCTGAGAGGCTCTTTTTATACCCAATCATGTTGCTAATTGACCTAATAAGTTGCAAATTGGTCCTCCAGCTGTTCCTTATATGTACATTTAACTTTTCCGGCATCTTATTGCTACCTGTCCCAACCTTTTTGGAATGTGTAGCTCTCATGAAATCCAAAATGAGCCAATATTTGACATGGCATTTCAAAATGTCTCACTTTCAACATTTGATATGTTATCTATATTCTATTGTGAATAAAATATAAGTTTATGAGATTTGTAAATTATTGCATTTCTTTTTTATTCACAATTTGTACAGTGTCCGAACTTTTTTGGAATCGGGTTTGTATATGTAATCGCATATGTGGCAATTCAAATTCAACTGAATTCTTTTTTACAACAATGGACATTGTTTCAAAGCAGTTTCATACAAATAAAGCAGTAATAGAAGAATATATATGTTTGTCCCTATTGAGTGAGCCAGTGGCAACTGTGGCAAGGAAAAACTTCCTGAGATGACACGAGGAAGCAAACATAAAAAGAAACTAGACACAAAAGTGAACCCGTCCTCATCTGGGTAGCACCGAATGTCCATTCATTACAGTTCATCATTGTTAAGTTGTGCAGTGATTAAATGCAACATGCGGTTCTGAGTTAATGTATTACTTCTTGATAGAAGAACCCTTCATATTAATTACAGTCTAAAGTCATTTTTGTGGTTTCTTATGAAACCATCCAAAGTATTTTCCAGTGTTATTTTCAGCTGTTTATATGACACCATCATCAGCAACAACGAGTGGTGCCCATTGTTAATACTTAATCACGCAAATCCAGAGAGCAGGAGTCAGGATCATTGGTATCTCAGAAGCATGTAATACAGAAATAGATATAGATAGATGAACAAATATTATTGGGTATGTATCAAAAGTGAATGTGGATTGAGTCTTTTATATAAATTGCATTTCTTTCAGTAGGTAAGATCATAAGACATATTGTTTGCCAACCAGCAAGCGCTATGATTTGGGTTTTTTGCTGCTAATCCTCTAAAATGTGCTATAAATATCATGGTTTTATACCCAAACTGTTATATATAAATGTAAAAAAAAATATCCTACAGCTATCTGTTAAAGGTCTTGTGTAAACCTTGAGCATGAACTACTACATGTCATACCGGCATGAACTAAAGCACTAGCAGGCAATTCAGGAGAGATAAAAGGAACCCGGTATATTCGAGCATAGTTACAGTTCATGAAAATCGGCTCAACCTTGACTTCCAGCTAGACTGCGGCTACACACATGTACACACATTCACAGCGTAATTACCTAATGGCATAATTTCATTCTGGCTAGACAGGCTAATTTGCAGTTTCATGGAGGGAACCTGATACCAGCAACTGGTGTTTTGCTAGAAATCTCGGAAAAGTAATTGATATTTTTCTTCACAGATATGTAATGTAAAAAAAAATAAGCAGTTTTTTTAAAAGCAGTTAACATTTTTTAGTTTGTCATTACATAAAGTATTAGGACCTTATTGCAGCCAGGTTTGTTTGGTTTTACCACCTCACTTCTGTTTTCTCCTTTTCTGATCTAATTTTACCAGAGTAGCTCAATGCAGTATCATGTCCTTAGGTTTCAGCTTGTGAAGGTGAAGCAATCCCTCTCCAGCATCCCTGTGAGCCCCTTTAGCAAATCAAAATCCAAGAAGTAATGAAAAAATGGGTTATTGATTCAAACAAAAAATAAAGGGGTGAATAAAGCAAAGGCTTGAGAAATGAAGAATGGGTTCTTTAGATTATGTAGTGGCCTAAGCAAGAGTGAGCTAGCAGTTTAAAAGACAGATACATCACATTAACCCACAGCCATTGCAAAGCACTGGATCTATATTTTTCAGAAACACTGACTTACATTGTGATACATTTTTTTTCCAATAGTCTATTCTCTTCATTTCATTATTTCTTTCGGGTGCACTGCTACAAGAAGTGTCTTTAGCCATTACTGTGAACGCTGCCGGCACCTGTAGCTTACTATCCATGTTGCTTGAATGCTGTTGCTTTAACCAATCAGATGTCCAGTAATGTTGCCATTTTTCATTGATTGGATGATGAGAAAGCGCACTAATCAGAACTCACAAACCACATCTGGAGCAAATTGCACTAGCTGACAATGGCTAACTGCAGGTGTACTTATAGGGACATTTACAGGACGGACATTTAGAGAAAAGCAGGACATTGTGAGGAAAGGTCAAAACAGTAGTTAAGCCTTTTCCTGAACCATTTATACTTTTGTGCTTTCTTTCCTGTAGAATTCGCACAAAAACGCACAATTTGCCTTCATTTCCAATCCTCAGGAATTCGTACTGCACACAAAAATGCACGGGTAATTTTTTATCAGGTTAATATTTATGGTTCTTCTAGAGATGATGTATGTGGACGATGCTGTTGTGGCTACAGTGAAAGGAGACTTGTTGAATTGTGTTAATCAGGTTTCATGCTTTAGAAATGGCATTCATTCACATTGCATGAGATACCTGTCTGTTATACTGCATTTCTCTTCTATTGAGGGTTTCTATTGCCGTGGCATCATACTGATGGAATTAAGAGGTGGATTGATTCAGGTAGGACACCACAGAAGGCCTAGTTGTGAAATGCAGAGCACACTACCGGTATATGTGCGTTACATGGATTTATCACATCCCAAATGCTGACATACTGCATTCCAAATTTTGACAGTCTTCCTGCTTAAGTGCAGGTTTTTACCAAAATGTAAGTAGCCTCACTGGTTCTTGAGGGTTTATTTGTGAGGTGAACATGAGAGTGTACATTCTGTGTCTAAGTGGGTCATATTTCAATGAGTCACAAAATAGAGACCTGCACCGGATGGATTATTTGTCAAGGTTTGTCCCGCTCTCGCCCGCTTCTGCAAATCTATTTTATTTTCTCCTGCTCACGTCTGCAATATTTAAGTTTTCTCTCGCTCCCGCCCGCAAAAGCCCGCAGGTAAAAGCTACAATATAAGTAGCTTTATTTTCAATGCACTGACTGCTTCTTCCCGCTACTCTCATTTTAATTTATTTTTTTTGGTTTACTTGCTTCCCTTTTGAATATGAATAAAAAAGAAAGGGAAACATGTTTCTTTTTATTTGACTTTGACTTTTTGTGTAAATGATGAACATGGACATAAACAAGGACGTTTTCATTACATAGCACATCAACTGAAACGATATATTATAAAAACACGCCAAGGTTTTGTTGTGTTGTACAGTATGTTCCTTTCTTTAATAATGAAGTAATATCTGTAGCACTCAGAAAATTCGTCTTTGTCCTGCGCCGAGACGTTGTGCCTCGGTGTACTCTAGTAGTGTAAAGCGCATGAACCACGTGAGAGTTCGCTTACTCTCTTTTAGTATTTTAGTTGCCATTGTTGCTTTTGTGCAGTAGATACATAAGTTTATTTGTTTTTTGTAATTTTTTTTATATATTTTTTTTTCCACATTTTGCAGGAGTCGCCCAAATTGTTTTATTCTTCCGCACGAGTATTTTTTTTACCGCCCGCACCCGCATTCACCCATCAAATCTTGTCCTGTGGGTGTGCAGGTCTCTATCACAAAGTAAATCCAACAGTCATATTATGATGAAAGTGGACTTCTGGCTTAATGTAGCATGCTTTATTATGCATGGGGTTCATCACCACTGAGCCTGAGTGTGTTCATGGAAACTTTCCAAAATGTATATATTACACATGTATACACATTTACACTCCACGAGTCCATCTAAAAAGACTTTGCCTCGAATATTATATAAAGTAAAATAATAAATGTTATGTTTCAACTTGAATGCATGCAGTTTTAGCTTTTCAGTCATTTTTTTCAGTCATTCAAGTATACATGGAAACCACAGGTGAACATTTTTCTAGTTTTTGATGATACAATGCACTTTTTGAATGATAATACTGTATACTGAACCATCTACATACTGTAGATAGTATATCATTCAGTACAATTCAATTTACTTCTGAACTGATATGATTCAGTTCAGCACCAATATGATTTATTTACGATTCAGGGGAGGGATTTTCATACACTTTATAACACAACTGTACGTATTTCATTATCACTGTAACACAGACACATGCACATTGTGTTGTGTGTATTGATTATTAATGCAAATGCTGGATTAGAGATTCTTTCATTTTTTTTTATTTTTCATTCCATTTCTTTTTGATTTTTAATACATTCAGTGAATCTTTTATTTACATTCTTAATATAAGCATTTTTTTTTTCATCGCTGTGTGTGTCTTTTGAACTTCCTGATCAGGCTAACTCATAAACACACAAAGGAAAGTGTTGTCTGCCCTCTTCCACATACACAATCTCAGAGCTACATTTAGCTAGTGTTGCTCTGATTGGCAGGGAAGAGAACCATGTGATCGTTTGAATCCAGAAAGCATGACTAATGTTGCTCCTTTGGCTTTTGCTGTGTTGGGATTATAATTCTTCATTTTCATGTCTTTGCTCCATTCATAAGCCAGATTTCTAAAAAACTATTAGTTATACCCTACCATTATTCATCTGTAAAATATTTCAATAAGTTTGTGTGTGTGTGTGTGTGTGTGTGTGTGTGTGTGTGTGTGTGTGTGT
>JAAIIK010000113.1:1062281-1076060 GCA_014706435.1 Silurus glanis
TGTGTGTGTGTGTGTGTGTGTGTGTGTGTGTGTGTGTGTGTGTGTGTATGGCAAGGTGCAGATTATAATGCATCAATTTGACAGGTGCAGCAGTTGACTGACTGTAGAGGAGAGCAGATGGACATTTGTATGCAAATATACTGACTGTGTGAAGTGTATTGAACGATTGTTTCCTCAGTTTCTCAGCAGGGTGTGTGTGCGTATATGTGTGCAGCTGACTCACTGTACACTGCACATGCCTGAAGCTTGTTTCTGTTTTTCTCGGCTTCTTTCAGGAAAGCAAAAGCAAAAACTGGAGTATTTGTTGTCTCTTTTGACTACAGAGCGAAATCAGTCTTTAGAGTAACAGCTCAGAATCCATCTGTTCACTTTGTAGATTTATTATTAAACTATTATATATTAACTGTCATGGTCTCTAAATGATGTTAGTATATTTCAGTGTCAATCTGATTTGTTAAAAAATTGTTGTTGATTATTTGCTGTTATTTGTTTTTGAATAGTTCGCCCCCTAAAAACCTAAGACAGAGGCTTGAAACCTTCTTGAACTCTTTCAGTGGGGCTGTGATTGATCTTGAGCATCACATTCAGGCTTAGAATTTAAGTCTAAGGCAGAAGGATGTGGGGAGGCCTGGAGTGCATTCAGTGTTCTAATTCATCCCAAAGGTGTTAAATAGGGTTGGGATCAGAGCTCTATAGCAGGAGAACTTCCACTTCAACCCATGTAAACTACACCTTCATGGAGCTGGCTTTGTGCAAAGGGACATTTGGAAGAGGAGCACATATTTGATCAGGTGTTCCAATACTTTTGTCAGTGGCTTGAATTCCAATACCTACAGTAGTCTTTCAGTGGTGCGTACCTAAATCAATCCACCTCTAAATGCCATTGTTATGACTCTAGAAGGCATAAATAATAAAGAGAACCCCAGTATAGCGCTGCATCACAGACAGGAATCTCATACAGGGAGAATGAATGTCATTATTCATTCCATCACTAAAGCAAGAAACCCATTAAACACAATTCAAGTCTCCTTTTACTGTAGCCACAGCCCGCATACATCATCTCTTGCAGAATCCTATATTTTAATATTATAAAATGACCCCGTTTTCGTGCACTTTTGTGCATTTTTTACGGATTTGAAATGAAGGCAAATTGTGTGTTTTATGCAAATTCAACAGGAAAGGAAACGCAAAAGTATAAAAGGTTAATGAAAAAGCTTCACAACAGTTTTGTACTGTTTTGGCTGACTTTTCCTCACGATTTCCAGCTATTCTTGTTGCTATTTCTTCTCCTCTGTCAATGAGAAAACAGCTTTTAAATTCACAAAAAGACATTTGAGCTTGTGCAGTTTGCTACAGATACAGTTTGCAAACTCTGACTAGTGCCCTCTCCAACCATCCAATCAAAGGATGTGAAGAGTGGATTTTGCAATGACAATACATAGAGGTAATTACAAAAAAAAAAAAAAACAATAATTAAGACAACAAATAAACGGTCAGGCAAGTAATGTTACAATTATGCGGCCACTTTAAAAGGGCTTACCTGTATATCTAGCACTATAGTACATTTAAAACTCTATCCCAGAATAATTACACACTTATCTTAAAAGCATTCAGTGATTGAGGAAGACATACAAACTGGAGGCAGATATATCTATTATTTACTAATATATTTTCTGACAATAAACTTTCTTTCGGCTTCTCCCATTAGGGGTCGCCACAGCGGATCCTCCACATGTTTGATTTGGCACATGTTTTTACGCTGGATGCTCTTCCTAACACAACCCTCCCCATTTATCCGGGCTTGGGACCGGCACTAAGAGTGGCTGGGGTTGGTTCCCTAACCGGGGATCGAACCCGGGCCACAGCCGTGAGAGCGCCGCATCCTAACCACTAGACCAATATATTTTCTGACAATAGTGGGGCATTTTGTTTAGGACAAATGTATGTCACAGAACTAAAACTGGACATTGTGCTTGAAGATTGAATTTGAAATCTTCAAGGTATGATTGGACCTCAGAAGTTATTTGTATGATATTACTTTTTCATTTTAGGAACTTCCATGCTCATGTATAAATGCTAATACTAAATCAACCGATGACTTCTTATGCATTATTGAGAATTGTGTTGATTCTATTCACACAAAAATGTGTACTCTTTTGTTGCAGAGGCTTCACTCTGGTCACGGTGAAACTCACCCAACACTAGTCGCATTAAATCCGCTTGAAATTCAGCTGTGTCACCAGTCAGGGAATGACTAGAAGTTTCACTGTATGCATTTCAATCAATGTGGCACAGATCCTGTCTATTATTGTCACTCCCATTGAAGAATTCAGCTCTGCTACCTCCAGCTCCACTTCCTGTCTTTTACTCAATGCCACTGTCTCTAAACCATACAACATCGCAGGTCTCACCACAGTCCTATAAACTTTCCCTTTTACTCTCACAGATACTCTTCTATCACAAATCACTACTGCCACTCTTCTCCACCCACTCCACCCTGCCTGCACTCTTTTCTTCACTTCTCTAACACACTCTCCATTACTTTGCACTGTTGACCCCAGGTACTTAAACTCCTCCACCTTCTCCACCTCTCACTTCCTCCTTACTAATCCTATCCACTTCCTGCTTTACCATCTCCACATCATCCAACCTTCTCTCTAATTTTCCTCATTCATCAGCTGCTCAAAACACTTCCTCCACTCATTTTCTCCTTCTTTAGAGTCCAACTTCTCATACAGCTCCTCATATGCCTTTTCCTTTGTTTTCGCCACATCACTCTTCACCTGCTGCCGCATCTCCTTGTACTCCTGCCTTCTTTTCTCATCTCTCTGCTGATCCCAATTCTGTTTCGCCAGTCTTTTTCTCTTTATGCTTTCCTGCACTTCCTCATTCCACCACCACGTCTCTTTGTCTTCCTTTCTATTTCCAGATGTGACACCAAGTACCTTTCTAGCTGTCTCCCTTATAACTCCTGCAGTAGTTGCAGAATCATCCAGCACCTCTTTTGCACCACCGAGCCCCTGTCTGACCTCTTCTACCATCTCCACCATCTAATTCTTCTTTCAGTTCTCACTCTCCTCTTCATCTTCACCTCCAAAACCAGCCTAAAGACCACCATCCGATGCTCTCTAGCTTCACTGTCCCCTGCCAACACTTTACAGTCTCCAATCTCCTTCAGGTTGCATCTCCTACATAGAATATAGTCCACCTGTGTGCACCTTCCTCCATTCTTATTTTAAAATAAGTGTTCACCACTGCCATTTCCATCCTTTTAGCAAAATCTACCACCATCTGCCCTTCCACATTCCTCTCCTTAAAGCCATACCATACCTCCTCATCACCTCTGTTCCATTAAGGTCTGCTCCAATCACCAGTCTTTCTTTCCTAAGTACACTTCACTTCATCTAACTCACTACAGAATTCCCTTTCCTCCATCTCACAACCCACTTGTGGAGCATAGGCACTGATGACATTTATCATCACCACTCCAACTTCCCGCTTCACGTTCATCACTCTGTCAGAAATTCTCTTCACCTCCACTACACTCTTACTGTACTCTTCCTTAAGGATCACCCCTACAAGATTTCTCTTTCCATCCACACCATGATTAAACAGTTTAAACACCCATCCAATGTTCCTGGACGTACTCCCTTTCCACTTGGTCTCCTAAACACACATCTGTACCTTTCTCCACTTTTATGGCATTTGGCAGATGGCTTTATCCAGAGCGACTTACAACTGAGTTTTTGAACCTGTGACCTTCCCATTCAAAGCCTTAACCACTGAGCTACCACCTCCTCTCTCCGCATCATATCAGCTACCTCTCTCCGTAACATATCAGCTACCTCTCTCCGTTTACCAGTCATAATACCAACATTTAAAGTACCCACCCAAACCTCCACTAAAAGTGAACTGGCTTGTGCAACCATAATGGCTGGTTTACCTAATAATGAATAATTAATAACATTCACTTGTACATAAGGAATGATGTTTAATCCCACTATCTGTCCCCAGACGAGGATAGTTCAGTTAAAAGATTAGATTGTGTCAGGATTTCTTATTCATGTCATTTCAGGAAGTTGTTCTTACCACTGTTGTCTATGGCTTCCTCAAAAATGATCCACACCGACTTGGTATAACATTATGACAGGTGAAGTGAATAACACTGATTGTCTCTTTATCTTGGCACATGTTAGTGGGTTGGACATATTAGGCAGCAAGTAAACATTTTTGTCCTCAAACTTGATGGGCAAGCATAAGTATTTAAGTGAGTTTGACAAGAGCCAAATTGTGAAGGCTAGACGACTGGGTCAGAGCATCTCCAAAACTGCAGGTCTTGTGAGTTGTTCCCGGACTGCAGTGGTCAGTCTACAGGAACAAGAAAATATTAGGCAGGTGGCCATTATGTGCCTTATCAGTAGCTATAACGTTGTGCCTGGTCGGTGTAATTACAGAGACAATAAAATGTACAGTAGCATCCAACTAGTAGTGCAAATAAATGAAAATGAAAGACTGGTACCAGGCCTTGAATAATTTGGTCTTGGGCCACACAGCAAGAATTAAAACTTAAAATAAAAATGTATTTCCATTTTATTGACTTTTTAGGTCTGCAGCATGTTTAAAAAAAAAATAAAGTAACTTCGGCCTATGTCAAGTTTTTTTTCTATGCATCAATAAATTAAATTGCCACTGATTCTGCACTGATTCTGACTGATTCTACTAGAAATATGAAATACATGCAGACCCTCCCCCCCAGTGTCTTGTATGTCTTGCATAAAATTGGTGCGTGATGTAAAAACAGTTGGCGACTGCTGCTGTACAGGTAAAGATAAACATCGGGCTGCATATCAGTGGTGTAAATCGCATTTAGGTTAAATCACGTAAATAATTATGATAATATTGCAAAATGATGCAGTAGACACAAAGTGGATGCAGATGTGCAAAGGACAATTTGTAATTGATAATCTAATAATAATGTTTGTGGGAAAAGATAACGGATAATTGCAGGAATGTGCAAGTGTTTAGTTATTGGGTGAAGCCTAGCAGTTAGTGCTTAGTGGCTGACTTCAGTATACTGTATGGCTAAAGAAAAAAAAGCTGTTCTTCAGTGCGGCAGTGCAGATTTCTGTAGCGTTTTTACTGATAGAAATTGTACAAACAGTAAATGATGGGGATGAGAGGTGTCTTTGATAATACCTCTTACCCACTGTATTATATTAAATGGTATGTTGCTCAGAATGTGAAATGAAAGTTCACAGTTTTAATGAGCATGACTAACAGAGATCAGCAGATCCCCCTTACTGTTCTTACCCTTCACACATTATGTGCTCTGATCTCAGGAAATAAAGCAGCTCTTGGGTCTGGAGTTGACCAGGCATGCTTGACCTCACCGTGTAACATTCACATTGTGCGTAACGTATGATGACAGCATCATAATATGAGGAAGACTTAAACATATTGCAGGTGTAGAGGGGCCTTGAAAAGGCCTCAAAAGTTTTTCAAGCTTTTCAAGAGCTTTAACAATTCTATAGAGCCTGGCCTTGTACAGTGTCCAGACATTTATGAAGAGCCGCTGTATGACAGCCACATGAAAGATTAAACACTGTTTTTGTGAAATGTGGAGTGCCACTACAGCTAAATTATTCAGTTTGTTCGCTGGCACTATGCGTAAATGTCTTCTATATCGAGCACCAGACCTCTCATTTTTTACGTGTTAAGTGTTTTGTCATTTAGCCTATACATCTCTTTATGAAGCTGTAACATACGCACAACTCCAATAAGGCACAAGTTTTGAAATTTTTACCATAATTTGTTCCCGGATCTCATCTGTGCTCTTTGATAAAAGACGATAAGATGAGAGAGAGGCCCACCTTTCATCTGATTAATCCTAATTTTGTCTGTTTCTCAGATATATGTGAATATGAGGACAGAGATGGAGAACATACTGATGTTTAGGTGAAGGTTTGTGTTTAATGTTTGACACTGCTACTGGTTTTATGCAAGAGTTTGTGTAATGTTGACTGTATAATAAAGTATTCTACGAAAATTAATTAACATCCTGCTGTGAAGAAGAGCCTTACAGTCTGTACTACAGCACCATGCTTATGTAACGATTAACCATCAAAAACAGCCAATATGACTCTACAATGACACAGCAGGAAAGCTTTGGCCTTGTCTTTGAGCGATTGCAAGGTCGAATCCGGACAATCCCAGTGGAGTTCAAGAAAACATACTGGGACCTGCTGTCTTGGTGGGAACAATGCCATTACTCTGTTTCAGCGATCATTACAACAGTAGCCAATCATGGTTGTCTGTGAGATCGTGTATACGGAAGAGGGCAGCTGTCATGCATTAGTGAAAAAATAACCAGTGGTAGTAAATTGACAATGATTAAATTGGGAGAAAATAAAGAATTTTATCATAGGAAATGTTTCCATATTAGGATGGAATCATATTAAATTAGCTTTTATTGTTTTTGTCCGACATCCTTATCCAGAACAACTTTTATTATAAATATAAATTAACTCATTTATACGGGTGAGCAGGGTTCAGGACCTGCTCAGTTGTATAAATGATGTTCTCACTCTTGCGTGAGAAAACAAAACTCTCCCATACCAGCAGGTGGCAGTAGTCTGTATTCGGCATCCAAACAATGAAACCAAGAGAGCTACAACTGTGAATATATAAAGCTAGCTGCTTTTACACCTTCTGTGATCATTACTAATGAATTTGTGTAGTTTTTACTATCATGTCTTTTATGTTGCAAAGACAAGAGCAAGAATGTCTTTACTCTATCATTGTTTGCTTTAATCAGTTCAGTATTTTTTCTTGTGTACTCATTCGCTAAGCTGAATAGCCAATCGGTGTTCTCTTTCTCATAGAGGAGCTCCGCCTCCAGACTCAAAAGGCGAACCCATCCTCATTTGGGTGATATCAATGGTGTGATTACAAACCTTAAAACAATACAAAACACTGGAGAGTGAGAACTACATAAGTACCGGAGTGTGTGATTATGAGTAATGTCCTTTCTACAGTCTTGTACAGCCAGGTGACCTTGTGGAACCAGGAGCTACTGAGCAACTCATAAAATAGCTCAACATTTGAGATCATCATAGATCCAACACCAGCTTCTCCATGCCAGAGCCTTTAAACATTCAAAGAGTTCCAATGTCCAAACTGTTAATGAAGTGGGATCCAAATGGTGCTGGTACGTCTCTAGATGGTCCGGGATGTTTGCGGAGTCGGCATCTACTTCTATAAAGGTCCACAATCTTCATGAGGTGGAACACAGCTGGAGCTGGCGCAATCTCAGGATGCATTGGGATAGGTAGAGAAAGACAAGCAGTGGAGAAGAATTAGCGTAGCTGCTGTTTATAATATTAACAAGCACAAGTTGATAATGTGCATGTGATCAGATGTACTGGAGTAGAAGGTGATGATGTGATGTGTGTTAGGTGTAGGACTCGCTAAATAGATATATCTTTAAGCTAGGCTTTAACTGGGAGAGTGTGTCTGAGTTCCGAAAACTGTCAGGAAAGACTATTCCAAAGTTTAGGAACTAAATATGAGAATGTTCTACCACCTTTAGTGGACTTTGCTATTCTAGAAACTACTAGAAGTCCAGAGTTTTAAAATCTCAAGGAGCGTGACAGATTGTAGCATGTTAGAAGACTGGAGAGATACATAGTAAGTAGCAGTAGTTTGTAGTCGATTTGAAACTTAACAGGTAGCCAATGTAGGGATGATATGATTAGGGTTACATGGTCATATTTTCTCAACCTTGTGAGAACTCTGGCTGCTGCATTCTGGACTAACTGTAGCTTGTTTATTAATGATGCAGGACAACCACCTACTAATGCATTACAAATGTCTATTCTGGAGGTCATGAATGCATGGACGAGCTTCTCTACATCAGATATAGATAACATGTTTCTAGGCTTAGCAATATTTCTAAGGTGGAAGAAGGCTGATTTTGTAATATAGTTGATATGATTTTTAAAAGACAAGTTGGTGTCTAAAATAACCCCCAGGTCTTTTACTGTTGAACTAAAAACATGTTAAAATGCTGGAGCTTCTGTGCACTGTTTTTTGGGCAATGAGCAAAATCTCCGTCTTATCAGAATTTAACAATAGAAAGTTATGCGTCATCCGATCTTTTAATTCTTTAACACACTCATTTAGCATGTTCAATGGAGATGTTTTGTCTGGTTTTGATGAGGTATATGGTTGGATATCATCAGCATAACAGTTGAATAAACAACTGACGCCGTCCGTAGTTTTGTAGTTTGTAGTTTTGGCTACAGATCGGCACGGGGACCAAAACCTGGTAAGTGCACTGATTGCAGATGCATTTGTTGTTCAAAAAATTTTTAATTTAAGCAATTTTCTGTATCACTTCTTATTAATTAACTGTTGGATTTTATAGGATGAAGGCCAAAAAGGTCAAAAAAGATTTCTAAATATTGGCAATGGCCAGAGAAAAACTCCTATTGGTCGACCTCTACTTGTATGAGTAAGTCCTAGAACTTACACCTTATACAACAATTAATTGTATCTAGAAGGTCTTCTAGAGCCTATGTTCTACATTGTGTTAGATAACTTTCTAAACCAGTCAAACAGTGAAGCAATGACTCAGCTTTTTCACATTTTTTGCTCTCCTAACCTTTCTCTAACACACGCCCCTTTTTGAAAAGTCGTATTAAGAATCTAATCAGTTTTTATTTAGGTGCAATAAAATAGAGGTGTCCTGACCTCGATTTCTCCACTCGGTGTAAATATCATTCCCATGTCTAAATCCAGGAGGGTGCAGTAGTTGACTGACTGCCAGAGATTGTAAAAGACAGAATGAAGCATTTCGTAGGTTTTGACGCATTGCATTGCTTTTGACGGAGAGCACAGGAGAAGCACATATGGGCTCGTAGCTTTAGATCTCTAGCTTTAATCTGTGTGAGAAAACGTTCGGATTAATTGCACTCACTGTTTTGTATCGCTGTCTCAGACTTGCTCTGTTTTCCCCGAAGTGCCGTTTGATGGTAAAAAGGCAATCGAACAATTCAATCACAACCTGATTTCACCCCTAAAGCTGATCCTTCAAGTAACAACTATGAAGTTTGTTTTTTTGTTTTGTCTTTAGCGAGTAATCATTTTATTACTTGATACCAAGATACCAAGCTGGTGTTTGTTCTAAAAATAAATCTGTTTGAAAAATGGAAATCCAGTAACAATTTGGGTATTTATCGCTATTACTGTACAGTGTATTCAATGCAAGACCTGTTCCCCTACTTGTTCAGGATTTTACTGAAAAATCATGTACAATTCATATACGAAACATTAAAGATACATAAGAAGTAGCTACCACCGCGATGTGATACGATTCACCCCTATTACAATGTGGTGCGATACGATTTCGATTTAATTCAACACAATTCTATTCAGTGCAATGAAAAAATATGATGCTATGCAGTCCAATATGGTACAAAGAGTTCGCTTCTATTTTTTTGTTCGCTTTTTATTTTATTTGTTTGTGAAAGGGCCATGCGTTAGAAAGCAAAAGTGCTGACTTCTGACTTCTAACGCATGGCTCTTTCACAAACAGGCCTTTGTAGTGCAAAAAAAAAGAAAAAAGAAAGAAAAATTATTAAATAAATCTGTCCTCAAAACAATGTGCTGTTATGTTATATCCAGGAAGATGCAGCTCTACCTCTGCCATGTTAATCTATAGTCTATGTGACTTTTAGGACACGCCTCCGTAGTGTTGTGATAGGTCATATACAGTTTCGCAAGGAAAAATCTCTAAACATACTATAAGATATTGGTCACAAATTACTGATCACTTCTTAAATAATAAAAGTATTGCGCATCTACTAATAATTATACATAAATAAATCGGCTTTTATTGATTCAAATGTTAAAATCTTGTACATGCACAATTTTTTTGAATCGATGCATCACATAGTTACATTTTATGCCAATGTACTGATGCGAATGTCACCATCCCTAGTATACTTATAGATATTAGTAAGTAAATAAAGCCATGTCAAATAAATTTACATATATAGTATTCATTCATTCATTTTCTCCCGCTTATCCGTAATTCGGGTCGCGGGGGCAGCAGTCTAAGCAGGCCCCCGCCTTCGACTGCTGCCCAATCCTCACAGCACCGTCCCTTACGGTCCCTCCTGCAGGTGGTGAGCCCACGGGAAGGCGGCCCCACGTCACTCCGACGTCACGGACCTTGATATTTCCCTCGTAAGGGACCCCCGGAGCATAGAGGGTTAAGGGCCTTGCTCAAGGGCCCAAGAGTGGCAGCTTGGCGATACCGGGGCTTGAACCCCCGACCTTCCGATCGGCAACCCAGCGCCTTAACCGCTGGAGCCACCACTCCCCCTACATATATACTACACATTACTATGATATTATAGTTTATACTACATATATAGTATAAACTATAATATCATAGTAATTGTATATATTCATCCATATTTAAGATATTTTCATTTACTGAGATACCATTTTTGCAGTGTTTTTTATTTTATTTTCATTTTAATTCTTCTAATTCTCATCCACCTTTTTTCTCCATCCATCTTTCTTACTTTGTGTTCTCGTGGCTGTCCTGCTGGTGCACTGCTGTCCAGTCCCCTGCTGCTTTACCTGACATGAAACCTCATGTTTTCTCATTTCCGGCATCCTGACTCGACCTTTCTTTGTCCCTGCAGGTGGCTATTTATGTATGCCAGAACTTATGAGTGAGCACATTTCTGGGTGTGCAGCGACTCGACTCCCTCACTGCTCAGTGGCAGCCGAATGAGTTTTGCCTGCAGCGACTACAGGGCAGCTTGATATTTATGATAAGACAATATGAAGGAAAAAAAACGGTAACTCTGTTTACAGTATGTGAGGGTGAAGACAATACTGGGAGATATTTTCTAGCACACGAATTCGCAACAAAAATATATTATATATAATAATAGTTTCATAAGAAGGATCATAATATTCCTATATGCTTTTTGAACATCCCATTTCACATTTAGTCCGTATTTGCTGTTATAATAACCTCCAGTTTTTTGGGAGGAAGTTGCACTAGATTTTGGAGTGTGCTTGTGGAGATTTTGCTCATATGTCCTACTGGTGTAGGTGAGGTCAGGAGTCCTGGGGTTATTGGGGTTCATTAATCCAAAAAGTGTTTAATAGGGTTGAGGTCAGAGCTCTATAGTAGGTCACTTAAGATATTTTATTTGAATCCACATAAACCATATCTTCATCTAGATGGCTTTGTGCACAGGGGCATTTTCATGCTGGAACAGGTTTGGGTCTTTTATTTCATGTGTATGAAAAGTTGTACGCTACCACCTCCTAAGACATCCAATACAATAGTGTACCTTCACCTAGTGGTAAGTTTGAGGTACTGCAGAAGCATATATGGATGGAAAAGGCTTTTTTTAAATGACTTTATTGACAGCAAACCGAACAAAATCTTGCCACGTTACTTTCTCTCACATTTTTTATACAATCAAACTGCCTGAGGTACAAAGCAACAAATGCTAACCACGAGTTAGTTACAGCATCTGTACGGACTTTACTGACTTTTTGCGGATACGAACAAACCTGTCCTCAAAGTGAAATTTGTTCCAGGGCGTGTTTAAGTGAATTATTACTCTATACAAAATATTCTATACAGTATTTCAATTTGTTTTAGTATATTTTATTGTTTATTTGCTAGTATTTATAGCTCTCACATCATTAGGAGATATGCGTAGTCAATAACGTACACAGTAACACTTTACGAACGGTCGTTCGGAACGTAACTCGCACGTAAGGTGGGGAGCGTCTGTACTTTGAAATAAAAATGTTTGTGCTAAAGATCAGAAACCTGGCTATATTTCTAGGATGCCTGTTAAGATTCCTAGACGATAATGAACAAGTGCAGTGATTATATGATGTAAAGGTTAATGAGCTGCAGGTGAGACTAATCAGTATTTTGGGTTGCCAGTGTGACACTTTTGAATGAAGTACCATGCAAGCCATGTCTAGGAAGGCCAAAATAACAACACATTTTAATAAAAGTTAGCCCTTTTATTTTATCTATTTGTGTTTGTTTTTTTGTTTTGTTTTATTCTGTTATATATTTATTGATTGAAATAATTTTTTCCTTACTCCTCAGGTTAATGTGTTTTAAGAGTGAATAATAGCAGAGGTAGATACAAGTGTTAGGGAGTGTTTATTTATTATACGGACAGACAAATAAAAGAAATCAGAAGCATAGAGTAGGTTAAGGTCAGACAGCACAGTGAAGGCGAAACAAGAACATGAATGAGAAACAAAGTGAGATACTGAACAAAAAACAAGAAGCATAAAACATGTTTAGAGAACAAAACAGCTTGTTTTGTACTGAATGCGATACTTTGCCTTGAAACAGCAGAAACAGAAAGGTATTAATAAGGCAAAGAAGTGGAGACACGTCTGAAAGTACATACACGTGTGGGGAATGACAAATCACATGACAGGGTGGAGACATAAATGAAAACAAGAGCACATGGCTATGCAAACATTAGCTCGTTTTCTATGAGCTGGCATAAGCTCTCTGACATAAGCTACAGCTGAATCTAAAAAAAGAAGGAGCTTTTTTTTATGTGAAATAATATAGAAAGTACATGTTTGAGTCCTCAGACACTTACCCACGCCCATTCTAAGCTTTACATTCCATTTAACAAGTGCTAAAGATCAGAAGCTGAGAAAAAAAATCCATAAACGCAACTGAAAAATACAGAATGTATCATCAAACGCCGGGTCAGATTGAGTAATTCGATTTGTACTGATGGTACCAAAGTTATGATGGTCGTCTTACGACTTTTTGATCATACGATGACTATAGCGATACGACAAAATTGTACACATATTTTACATTTCGCTCGGCAGGCAAACATATATACTGTAGCTGTCACAGATAGATGTTGTTTCATATGAATAAATATATAAATTCTGTTATTTACGTTATGGAAATGTATTGTGTTGATATATTGACTTGATATTTTGTGTAGAATTAGGATTATTTACTCGCAAATTATGTTTCAGTTGCATGATTATTCTGCAGTAGGGACACCTACAGGTGAACAGTGTGAAGTGTTATTTGAAACCTGTTGTGTCTTTTAGCTAGCTGTGTGCATAAACACACACATTACGAAGTTACGGAAATATTTTACCTGAAAAATGTCTTCTAATGTAATTCATGGGCAGAAAATAAATTTACATTTAAATTTGTATTAATTTCCAGTTTATCACGGATCCATATGGTGTTTGCGATGTTCAATGTGCTGACCTTCGGAAAGAAGTGATTAAACACTAAGACATCGGTTTGTTTCACATTCAGCATGTTTCTTTTTTAGATCAGAGGAAAAGGTTCGGGAACCGTTATATTTACTGTATAGTTTGTACTGTATGGTACTGTAAATTGCTCTGTTTTGATACATTATTTACTGAAATTTGTTAAATTATTAAATTACAGTGCACTACCCCATACTGATCACCATTTTTTAACACTAGGTAGGCTAGGCCATGTCTTAAATTACAATATTTTTACGTTTAGATTGAGTCATATTTTAACATAGTTGGTCTGTGTTTTTAATACTTTGCTCATAACTCTTACAATTGATTGTCCAGTTGAGGTTAATACCAATTTGTATTATCTCAAGGCAGACTTTATTATGATGTTCTACATCAAATATGTATGTGTGTGTATATATATATATATATATATATATATATATATATATATATATATAT
>JAAIIK010000113.1:1085668-1100668 GCA_014706435.1 Silurus glanis
ATATATATATATATATATATATATATATATATATATATATATATATAAAATCAGGTCAGACATAGGACTTAATAAGAAAAAGAAAACAGTCCACAAAGCCACATGTATCATATGCAGGAACTTCTTGATTCGGTCTGCTAATTAATTCTGGTCGTATCCCAAATACCTCCTTTTTTTTTACACAGATGCACTATAGTGAATATAATAACGGCGCCCTACGCCCTAAGTAGTGCACTTAACTTACAATTGAGTCACAACGCCGCCGGCAACTCAATCAGGTGTAGTTAAACTGGGTGTGTCCTAAATTTAAGCGGGAAATTAGTAACCAATCAGAGAGGAGCAGGGATGAGGTGTGGAAGGAGTCTATTTGGCGGCTTGATAGTTTCACACACAGAAACTCACCATACAATTATATATGTTATTATAAATTCCTGTTTCTCTGTTTTAACTGCATGTGGTTAGTGAATTGAGGTTCTGAATGGCTGGTGCAGTCATGTTGAGGCCGAGGTTTTAAACTTTCTTTTTTTAAATTATTAATTATCTACCTTTTTTTTGTTTAGTTTTTTTTACAACCCAAAATGGCGACCTTGAATCATTAGCGATTAACAGGAAGCTGTAACTAAATTTCTTCTTCCATCTGATTTTTTTAAAATATTTTTTTTTACAATGTAACACTGCGAGTTGTGAAGCTAAATAACAGCACACCGTTTGTGTAAAACTGAATTGTAAATTATAGGTTGTGAATTCACCGCCATGATGGATCTTTAATATTGTAAACGACGTGAAGCACCGATTGCGCATGCGCAGAGTGGGCCTCCACTTCTCAGGTAAGTGTGCTTTCCCCCAGGTGTGTGTGAGGTTTGGACAGAAATGGCGTTTGACTGGTGATTGGGAGTTTATTTTAACTTCAGTACGCAAGTAAAACTGTTCTTTTGTTTAATTATTTTGAAGGTGTTAAATTTGAGAAACTATAAACTGGGAACTAAAATGATACTGTACAGGTCACAAATAAACACAGTATAATCATATAAATTATATTTTCTATTGTACACGATAAGCAAGAATATATAGGGTGCATTTAACAACTAGTTTATTCAACCCTGAAACTTAGATTGTTTTAGCAATGAGCTAAACCTTAAAAAAAAATTACAAATATATATTTTACATAGTGTATGTATGTATGTGTATACATATAAAATGTCTATGCATGTATGTGCATATATATATATATATATATATATATATATATATATATATACACACACACACACACACACACACACACACACACATATGTATGTATGTGTGTGTGTGTATGTATGTATGTATGAAAAGAAATCCATGGGGAAAATTATTATAGAGAGATCTGTGTATTTAGGGGGAAAAATATAAATGAAACCATAGAAAGCCTAAGAATATTTTACATGATCCACTTCAAACTGGCAATAAAATGTTCGTAGATAAAATGTCTACATTTTGCAGTGATCGAGTATCGCAAATATACAATATACAAATATATACGCACATTTTTTTTATTTATATATATATATATATATATATATATATATAATATATATAATTTTTCAAAAGATATATACAAATTTGTCATTGCATAGTACAAAATACACAAAAATGTAGTTTATCATCTACCAGAAGTGTAAATCGTTGTATTGTGTAAACTGACGTACAGATAAATATGTAAAGCAAACAAATATAAAGTCTCTGAGAAGTGAAAAATGCAGTGTGTGTGTGTATACAGTATCTCACAAAAGTGATTGCCCCCCTCACATTTCAGCAACCATTGTAGTGTATCTTCTCAAGGGACAATATTATAGAAATAAAACGTGTATATGTATGAGTAGTCAATGTGCAGCTTCTATAAGCAGTACAGATTTACCGTCATGAAAATAACTCAACATGCAGCCATTATTGTATAAATAACTGGCAACAAAAGTAAATACAGTAAAACCCTATTGTACGAGCAAATGAAGGTACGAGCGACTTTACCCGCAAAATTTTAAACTATTTTGCAAGCAAATTTCGAAGGCACGAGCAAACCCACGCTGCGGTTCCCTGCTTTCGGCCGAGGGTAGCATCAGTCGCTTAGGTGATCTCGTGTCGCTCGGTTGCTCTCGTTGTTCAGTGCAGCAAAATCAACTTTTTTAGTGTTATATTTTTATTTCACTAAAAATCTTGAAAAATGTCTCTCAAAAAATCAGTGATGGTGCTGGGAAAAAGAAAGTAAATAGAATTACCATTGAAACCAAGAAGGAAATAGTGGAAAAGTACGAGCGTGGTGTGCGTCTCGCACTCGCAATCAACCACTACCACATGGGCAAGTGTTAAATTATGTTTACATTACGGTAATTTGCGGTGTATTTGTTTGTTAAAATAGGCTACAAATACTTTTTAAGTGCAGAATTAAGCGATCGAATGAGGTTTTGGAACGGATTAAATCACTTTTACATTCATTCTTGAATGGGAAAACTAGTTCGAACGTACGAGCAAATGGATCTACGAGCAATTTTCACAAACAAAGTATGCTCGTCCAACGGGGTTTTACTGTACACACTCAGTGAACATGTTAAAACTGTTTTTCATGTTGACAAACTGCTGTTCTGCCCAGTTTCTAAAGGGAGAGCGTCATGTTCTGCTTCAGAATGTCTCATGTTGGAATCCATGTTTTCCCAAATGAACCACAGCTCCTCAGTACTAGCAGCACTCATGCAGCCCCAGACCATGATGCTACCACCACCATGCTTACTGTAGGCAAGATACAATCTTCTTGCTACTCCTCACCAGGGCATCGCCATGCTTGCTGGACACCATCTGAGCCTATTAAGTTTATCAGACCACAGGACATGGTTTCAGTAATTCATGATCTTGGACACATTTTGTCCAGCAAACTGTTTGCAGGCTTTCTTGTGAGCAGCTTCAGAAGAGGCTTCCTTCTGGGTGGTGACGGCCATGCAAACTGAAGTGTGTGTGCGGCGTAGGGTCTGAGCATGGACAAGTGGACCTTCTGCTTTTTAACCCAGGGTTCATGACCTCCACTAGGGGTCGCTAAAGATTTTCGAGGGGGTCGCCAAGCGCGCTTTTGATTTGTATATATATTTTTTTATTTAAATTATATTTTAAGTAAAATTGATATTTGTTTGATATTTACATTAACAGATTAAAATGTGCTGCTGTTTGTTTTTATTTGTTCAACAGATTTAGGAAAAATAAATCCTTATGAATAGTTTCAAGTTGCATCTAATTGTTTGCATTCTACTGTTTTTGCCTTATTAAAAACATAGACAGCTGACACACACAATAAATGACGGACCACTGTACTGTAACTCAGTTTCAGGGTGTTACTGATCATCTTATAGCCTCGGCCATCTTTGTAGAGAGAAACAATTCTAATTCTCAAAGTCTGAGTTCTTTGCCACAAGGTGCATGTTGACCATCCAGTGGTCAGTATGAGAGAATTTTGCTCAAAGCACCAACTTTGAACTGCTTCAATCCAAGATACACAAATTTGTATGGTTCTGTTAAGCAGACAGAAACATGAACATGATGAAGACATGTGGCTTTGCATGGTTACACAACCTTCAGCTGTGATTTTCTTAGGTTCTATTCACTTTTTTGTTGCCAGTTCTTTAGACAATAATGGCTGTAGGAGTTATTTTCAGAGGGTCCTTTGAGAAGATATACTAAAATCGTTGCTGAAATGTGTGGGGTGCACCTGTGTGTGTGTGTGTGTGTGTGTGTGTGTGTGTGTGTGTGTGTGTACACTTTCGATTAGAGCAAAATGTGTGTAAGCACAATATATGTAGAGAAGATATGGGACATAAATGTTCAATATGGGATGTAGATTGTGTTTACAACTTTAGTTATTGAGTGTATGTACAGAAGAGATATAGAAATGTAGAAGATAATCTAGGATTTGATACGAGTTTACATTTATATACTGTTGGAATTATCCAGAGATGATTCAGAATGTAAAGAGTGGAACAGAACTGCATGATGTTTACTGGCAGTAGAATCAGTGCAGCATTAGTAAGCCATTAATGTAAATGTACAGAAAGATGTAATGTATTTTAAAGGACTAAGAATAAAACCTCACTCGAATTCAGTTTTATTTGTATATTTAACAACGGACATTGTTTCAGAGCATCTTTTACGTGATAGTGGTTATAAAATTTCAGATGATATGAGGAAGAACCCATGAGAGAAACCAGACTCTGAAGGAAACCCATGCTGATCTGGGTGGCACCGAACGTCCCTTTTATTATTGTTTTATCATCGTTGAGGTAAACTGTTCAACGATGGTCACTTAAATGCGGAACTAGGTTTACAGTCCAAATCCATGCTCGTAGTTGTTGATTTGCTCAGTAACTTCACTGATCTTTCCGCTGTTCATGTGCAATTATACTCCGCTTCACAGAGTCGTGTCTGAGCAATCCATTTAGAGGGTAGGGTGACGGGAAAGATCAGGCTGATCCAAAAAGCATAAATTGACTAACGCTACCTCGGGAGCATGTGTAATGAGGGAGAGCGAGAGAAGGAAAAAATGCTTTCCATTAATAGGAATATAAATGCTAGTCATTTACTTCAGAACAGAGCTTTGTAGAATAGAGAAATGGCATACGGGTTCAGGAGAATCCTCCAAGCCCAATGTTATTGAACCATGTTGATGGTCTTTCTAGGCTGTAAGTAGGTTTGCAAAACGGGTGGAGAATTTTAAAGGGACTTTGTCCTTGGAATTTTGAATCTATTCCAAGTAGGAATCTTACCAGGAATTTATGGGGATTGATTAGAAATGTATATAAACCGTACCATATCTAAACATTTTGTTTGGTCATAAGCTGACATGCATGCAAGTTAATACAGATAAAAAATAAATATATATATATATATATATATATAGCACATGTAGGATGTTTTGGTGACAAGGTGAGGGAGGCGAGATTGAGATGGTTCGGACATGTGCAGAGGAGGGACATGAATTATATTGGTAGAAGAATGCTGAGGATGGAGCCACCAGGTAGGAGGAAAAGAGGAAGACCTAGGAGGAGGTTCATGGATGTGGTGAGGGAAGACATGCAGGTAGTTGGTGTGAAAGAGGCAGATGTAGAGGACAGGGGGGGATGGAGACGGATGATCCGCTGTGGCGACCCCTAATGGGAGCAGCCGAAAGAAGAAGAAGAAGACAGGATTCAAATAAATTAGTGCATGTAGTGTTTGTGGCCTCAATAACCCTGCAGTAAGTGTGCCGTGTGCATGTGAGTCATGAATGTGCAGGTAGAAATTCAACTAAAATTGCATTAAATCTGGTCGTTTTTTTTTTTAACTACATTTAAAGTTTTGTGTTAGCGGCTAACCTGAAATTTTGTAAATTCTCAGTTTTATGTCAATGGTAAGGGTCTGAGAGATTCAGTGTAACTGGTACAGCAGTTACATCGAGAGGGATTTACATGTGAGATTTTTGTGGAAAATCCCTCTAGATGGAAACTGCTGTACCAGTTACACGAATGCAAGCCATTCAGCCATAACTTATTACTGACCCTGTTACGCCTTGCTTTATTTTTTTCTGTTTATTAATTTAACTATTTTGTTATATTTGTGTTTCAGCTGTTGTGGGGGTGTGTGTGTGTGAGTGCTTTCTTGGCAGTGCTGGCGATGGAGCCTCTGTGGCTGGATTCCTCATTGCCTAAGAGGGAGGAAAGCCATCCCCAGCTTCCCCTGAGAGAGAGGCTGTTGGAGGCTTTAAGTCTAGGCAAATGTCGCCACTACTACATTTCCCATCAGCCCTTTAACCACAGTGAGGAGGCGGGCATTGAGAATATTCTCAGGGTGCGCTCCCCCTCCCTTCCCGGCTCTCTCTGCAGAACGAAAGATGAACAGACGGTGGGGGGAGGGAGTGAGAGCGATAGCGACCTGCTGTTCTTCTCTTTCGCCTCATCCTCCTCCTGCCTGCTTCGTTCCCCGTCATCAGAAAGCGAGAGCGGTTCGCGGATCAGTCAGGGCCGCTCGCGCGAACAAAAGCGCATCCGCACGCTTTGCAGCAGGCATGGCCTGAGCTCTCACAGCGCCATGGGCAACCAGGATGCGAAGCCGAAGCGCTCGGCTCCTGTGGGAGACGGAGAGAGCACGGTGGACGAGTGCAGCTATGCCGATTCCACAAAGAAAGGATTTCACACCAAGAAATCCCACGGCAAGCACGGCAAGGGTGGAGACGGAGGAGGGAAGAAGAAAGGCAAGTCAGAGTCTAAATCAGTCTTCAACATACGCAAGCGGAAAAATCTAGCCAAGGTTAAGGGCCTGCTCAGTGGCTCACGTGAAGATGCTCTGGACTCTCACCACGACGAGCTAGACACCAAAACGCCTGAGCTGTCGGCCGACGAGCTCGGACAATCCGACGCCGAGGACCAGAGACCCGTTCTCTCTGACAACAACAGCAGACGGGAGACACCGGATGCTCCGGAGAAGAAGGTCAGCTCCGGATCGGATACGGATATTTACAGCTTCCACTCTGCTGCCGAGCACGAGGACCTGCTGGCTGACATTCAGCAAGCCATCAGACTCCAGCAGCAGGGAAAAGAGTGGAAACAAAATGGCATCGCCGAGGCTGAAAATAAACATCGCTGCTTCACCAGGTCCGAGCCTTTCACTAAGCTGGAGATGCCACACTGTCAGGAGAATGGCTTGCACACAAGCGTCGAACTCGTTCAGAGTGATGCAGATGCAAAGAGAAACGCAGAGAAGGAGAGTGAGGTAGAGAAGGAGAAACAGGAGGAGAAGGTTGTTAACGGGAAGATCGGCGCTTCCGAAACATCCCTTTGTGCTGCCGTCACCGTAGCAACTGGGACAAAAGAGCCGGAGGCAGCGCGTGACATCCCTCCCTCCTTTGCTGAGGAGACAGTTGGAGGGGTGCTGAGTTTAGTCACCAAGACGAGCAGTGAGGCCAGCTTTCCAGACTTCTCAGCTTCGTTTGAGAGTGCAGTTGAGGCCACAGAAGAGGTGGAGGAAGATAGCAGCGTGGCTCTTCAGCTCCAAGAGGAGGACTCGAGTTCAGACACGAAACGCCCAGAAACCGGCGCGTCATCGTCATCTCTGGAGTTAGAATGCATCGGCACTGAAGTGTCGACACCTGAGTTAACGGTAGAAGATAAGGAGGACACACCGATTGCAAGGAGGAGTAGTATATCTCTCCCACAGTGGCTTCAGCAGGAGAGTCCTGTAGCCACGCGGCACGTGAAGCCCCACATCCCGACAGCCGGGAGTCCAGCAGTGAAACCCTACCCTCCCATTCACCCTTCATACATCAAAACCACCACACGTCAGCTGAGCTCGCCCATTCCATCTCCTGTACCCTCGCCCTCACACAGCCCACACTGCCCACGCCGCTCCCACAAGGCTCCTCCCAACGCAAACACCATCGCTATCGCTCGGGCAGGACGGAGGCGCATCAAACAGCGGCAGCGTTCTTACAGCGTTACCGGACCCATCAGTCGCTCCGCCGACTGGACCGAAGAGCTCCGTCCACTTCCTTCCAAAATCGGCTCAGAGGACTTCCTGGAGTATGGCGGCTCGGAAGGGACTCTACGAACAGGAGAGACGAAGCTCGAGGCTGGTCGCAGGGCTTCAGCCGGACAAGCCTCCACTTGCAGCTTTCAGGATGTGTTCACAGGTAGGGGTGTGGATCTTATTCTATAAATAAGTCGTTATTCTCTATACCTAGCCCTTATGATTTGCTTTCAGAATAGTCATTTGGTCAGATCTGACTGAAATTTTTGAAAGATGTTTGGGACCTTTTGTTGATTTTAGACTTGATATATGATACACAAGGTAAGATAAGAAAACGTTATTAATCCTAAAGGAAATTCTTTTCCCCTGCTTCAGAATACAAGAAAACATTTTATATAGATGAAAAATAATTGAAATATTCTTTTATATACACATTCAAAAATACAAAAATAATGCAAGCGAACTAACCTATTGCACAAAATATGACCTTTTATGTGGCCTTCGAAACCTTTAATTTTAACATTATTATTATTTATATGCTGGAGAATGATGTGATTATTAAAAGCTTTATTTACCGGGCAAGGGAAGATATAGTGCTGGACTGAGGCATGATAGGAAGTTTCATTCCGAGCCTCTGATCATCACAAAGCAGCTAAATCAGCATGTTTCTCTCTGTAAGGAGGATAGATTGGAAGACAGGTGTATAAATAGTTTAAGTGCATGAGTAAGCGAAAGATTAATGCTGGAAAGCAGGACTGAAGGAAGTTCAACATGGTTTATTCTTTATTATATTCATATTTGATCATGCTGTCTGGTTCACAGACGTTTATTAAATAAACTAAACGGAAATTATTTGTTTTATTAAAGTGAACATTTACATAACTTCATGTACTGCATTGGTTAAAGAGATACATATCTATATACAAGTGTGATTATATTGTGCATATATACAGTGGTGAAAGTGATTTCTTATTTTTTGCATGTTTGTCACACTTTAATGTTTCAGATGATCTAATCAGAACTAATTTAAATATTAGTAAAAGATAACACAAGTGAACACAACATGCAGTTTTTAAATGAAGGTTTTTATTATTGAGGGAAAACAAAATCCAAAACTACACGGCCCTGTGTGCAAAAGTGTTTGCCCCCCTAAACCTAATAACTGTTTGGGCCCACCCTTAGCAGCAACAACTGCAATCAAGCGTTTGCGATAACTTGCAAGGAGTCTGTTACAGCGCTCTGGAGGAACTTTGGTCACTCATCTATGCAGAATTGTTGTAATTCAGCCACATTGGAGGGTTTTCGATATATTGTGTGTATGTATGTGTAAAATGTGTGCGAGAGTTTTTATCATCCGGCCCAATGCACATTTCAAAATCAATAAATATTTTTTTTCTTATTAAAAAAACACACATGCGCATGTGCTTGTGAAACAGCATGCTGTTTTTCTTACACACAAACACACACACACACGTCCTATTGCTTTTTTCCCCCCTCTCTAAAATCAATATATTCTCTCGGTTATGGCTTTCTATCCTGACTGATGTCTATCAATAATTCATGCCACTTATAAAGCAGACGGCACCCATTCATCTAAACCTCGTGACCTCAGATGGTACTAATATGGTATTATTCCTTTATACTGGCCGAATGGTCAACATTGAAGCACCTGATTGAAAATTTTAAACCTACAAGTTAATTACTTATTTGGAAATTTGTGTTAAAAATGTAGTTGGATTGTTTTCATGTTTTCATGTTTTGTTCTGTTTGACAGTAATGCACAGTTTATCAGTGACATGCAGTGAGGTCAAGGACAGGTCAGGCACTGGCCAGACAGAGCCAGATTTACATATAAACCCAGAGGTTAAATTCTCAACTTGTTTTGAGTTTGCATCAGCAGTATTCATGCCCCTATGTGGCTTTGGTAGCTGTTGTGTCTCATACTATTTTTATTGCAATTTTTTTCGGTTGCAAGAAGCTTAAATATCTTTTACACAGATGTGTAAAATAAGCTACATAGACTATGGAGAGTGATGATTAAGTCTATAAACAGTGGTATTCACTGGCACATGCTTATTCCACACTATACATTCAGTTTTAATTCATTTTAATGCACAATCTGGGGGGGGGTGAGAGAGCTCTAATCTTCTGCACTCTATTGTAAAATCACTGATTTGAAGAATTTAGCTATAATTTGTTAAAAACACTTCTGACTGTACGTGCAAGAATTTTATAACCCGTAATTCTCAAATAAAAGTTTGATTGCCATTATTGCCAGTTCATTATATTTATATATGTATTCATATTTTTCTGGAACAAATTCAAGAAAAAATGTAAACATGATAAACAATTGGGTTATTTTGCTTTTTTTTTATGTTTAAAAGATGTGCAAAAGAGCTTTGCAATGTAGCACTTGACCTTTACAAGAAAAGAGAGATAAATGTTCATTTCAAAGCCAAATAAATTGTGTGGAAATTGAGAAAAAAATTATTTGCAGATAATGAAAGCACATATTATAAACTGTCAGCCAGATCAGATGATTCACATCATTTTTTTTCATTCATTTCAAATTGAGCCTTAAGATTCCTAAAAACCCGAATCTGTACAAATTTCTCCGCTTTCTGTTTGGCTCATTATCCGTCTGACACATCCCCTTTTTCTTTCCACACTTTATCATAAAAGAGCCACATTTATCCTTTACCATGTGAGAGACCGAATCGGGGTTTGGGGGGGGGCAGGGTGGGGTTTCGGGCTGAGAGTGTGAGCCGATCAATCACATCTGTGGTCTATTAATCACAATCGATGCTAATCAGGTCATGCGTCATTGTGTTCAGCAGTGGAACGAGTGCTGCCTGATTGCTCGTGGTTTATCTTCTGCTGCTGATGTCGTACTGATCGTTGAAATGGTGCAGTGTGTGTGTGTGTGTGTTAGTCATAACCTGACAGGGAAATCATTGCTCAAAATTCAAGCTTCGCTCTGCCTCTCTGTGTCGGTTTTATTTTGCTGTCACTGTGGAGGCGTGATGTGACCGCCCTCCTCAGCCTTGTTATTTTACTTTTATGCCTGTCAGTCTGTTTTAGGCCTCGTGATCCTGTAAAAACGCAATTCTCTCGCACCCTGAATAAAACCTATAATGTAAAATGGTTCCCATATCGGCTTCATGATGAAGTAAACGATAGTAGAACAGTAGTATTTATAACACCGGGCTGTATTGTTTATCCATCAGTCCATTCTAATTGTATTAGTCTGTTCTTTTTCCCCTCTTACCCTGTTGCTGTCTTTGTTATTGCCTTTTTCGCCTTCTCTCTTTCCCTGTCTCTGTTCCTCCACTGTATGTCTTTCTCTGCCTCCATTTATTTTTTCTGTCTAATCCTTTTTCTTGTCTTTCTCTCTTATTTCGTCCTCCATCACTGCTTTTCTGTCTCTTTAACAGTCTCTCACTATATCTGTCCTCTTCTGTCTGGGTGGGTAGTAACTTAGTGGTTAAGGCTTTGGAATTTAGAATCTGAATGTCGTGACATTAAATGTTCACCACACCAATCTGCCACTTCTGGGGCCCCTGAGCATGTCCCCTTACCTGAAGTTGCTCTGTTGTAAGAATGAGAGAAAATGTAAGTTGCTCTGGATGTGGGCGTCTGCTGACACATTTTAGAAATCGATTTTTATATAGTTCTTACAGTGTATTACATTTTACAATCTTGCAGTTATTTTATTAGTTTTAAGGCAACAGAAATTGCTAAAATAAAGTCTGTGTTCTGGATTTCTCATGAAAATCACTGCAGTCCAGCACTCGGGGGTCTATATGTTCATTAAATAGAGTGCTGCAATCAGGGTGTTGGGCCCTATGCAGTGCACTGAAACATGATTTGTTTAATAATAACGACTTCTATACTTATGCTTCTGAAGGGGCACAACGGAAAAGCATACACAATAGACCCATTTTTAGTTCGTAAACATTGTTAAATTGTTTATGGCCAGAGCTTTGGCTTACCTTAGGTTGAGTGGCCTGATATTTACACCAATCTGAGGGAGAAACCAAGTACGTGATCGTTTTTGTCAATTCCGCTCATTTTGCGTTAATACAGCTGCGGCAGCAGGTATGCGATAAAATTTCTAATTGGAGTCTGTACTTCGTTGATTGACACAAAACACATGTTGGCATTTGTTTTTTTTATGAATTCAATAAGATGACTGCACAGTTTCAACAAACATAATGCATATCCAAATGTAACATAACCACAAAATATTGATGGAAGCAAGCATAATAATGTTATTTTGCAAAGAATGTTATTTTTCCCTAAAAATGTAAAAAAATTTAAGGAGAATCCTTTGCAAAATAATGTCTCCAGTTTTCCTATAGTTTTGCCTCCAGCTAGCGTCATGACGTAATGATGACGTCGGCATTAAAAGGGTTTATATCGTCCAGAGATCGTGTGTTTGTGTTTTCCAGAGAGGAATGTCATTTTGCTGCACAGATTAGAAAACGTTTTAGATCAAAAGTGGAGCACTGGATTTAAAAAAAAAAAACAAAAAAACCTGAATGACCAAGGAAGCAGTATTTACAGTATGATGGAGTATTTTACAGAGATGATGGAAATTTGTGAAAAGGACCTCAATCAAGCAAGATTTTCAGCATTCTGTTTCCGATTTTCATTTTCAGACCATTTTATTGCCAAAATCTAAATATTGCCAAAGTGTCTGTATCAAAGAATGAAGAAAAAAGCATAACAAAAATTGCAAAATGCTGATAACAGTGAAAATAAATCAAATTAGGAGCCGTAATGAAATTGCAAGGTGCCATCGTAGATCAAGAATGTAATATAGAATTTATATACATGATAAAAATAGAGTAAAATAAACAATGATGGTAAATAAATGAGTGTCGATCTGTTCTGTAGACTTTGTTGATCTTGAAGTACTCATGGAGTGTTCATCTCTTATTTTTACGGCTGTGAGGATCGCTTAATTGAGTGTGGTGATTAGTTTATAGCCGGGGGGTGTGTGAGAGAGGAAGAGGGAGGGTGAACCTGGAGAAATCAGAAATGCATGAACGAGCTGTTGACAGAAATGCCAGTGTTTAGGATGATCAGAGAAAGCCGGAGAGTTCCCCAGAGAGTGTGAGAATGGTGTGCAGCAGTGTGTCATTCAGACAATTCACCCTCAGTGAGAGAACTCCAGCAAACCTGCAGTTACAGTAGGAATGGTTCAGAAAGCAAACAATGCTCGATCATTAATGCTTACCGTATTTTTCGGACTATAAGCCACTACTTTTTTCCCACGTTTGAACCCCGCGGCTTAAACAACGAAGCGGCTTATTTATGAATTTTTCCTGGGTTTTTCCCGGTTTCACAAACTTCAAGCCAAAAAACTGAGACCCATAACATTAGACCAATGAATTTCCGAGCGGAAACGGAAAAAACGCACCTCACCTGTGTTCTGAGCTGCACGGCATCGGGAGAAAAAAACGTTTTTTTTAAGCGCACGACGATGCCAAAAGATAAACTCCCGAGAGAAATAGTTGTGAAAGGAAGGAGGAAGACAGTGAACAATGACTTTCTTGGTAGGCTACTGTTTAGATACAAGCTGTTGTAACGCGTTGAGTCTGGGTGAAGGGAGAGCTCGCTAACTCCAGTTACAACAGAAATCATATAAGCACAGACAGGTTTCCAAAACTCGTGCTTTTTTATTTTTCTTGGCAACAGCATTACGGGTTAGTCAAAGAAACTTAGAAATGAGCATCAGAAAATAATAAGGACATAATCCTCGGTCTTACACACACGCAGTAATACCCGAAAAATGCGGCAGCAGCCTATTCCCAAAATGCAGCTCTGCTCTTAAAGGAGCCACATCATATTTCACCCGTTACACCGTGTAACAGTCACTGTCTTTCGTTAAAGCCTGTGTAAAGTTCATTAGTTTGTGTAGGAAACTGCGGCTTATAGACAGGTGCGGCTTATTTATGTTCAAAATAAAAATCTTTGTCAAATTCAGTGGGTGCGGCTTATAGTCCGGAAATTACGGTTTATTATTATTATTACACTTGTGGTGTTTGTGGTCTAGAGTTGTAAGAATCTGAGCTTTTAACTGGGCTTTCTGTCATGGGCTACATTCAACACTGTGTTTGAGCACAATAATAATACAGTCCTTCTTTATTATCTGATTTCTGCAGTTACAAGCATTCGGTGGTCATGTCTTCTGCTCTGTATCCAAATAGATTATAATTCAGCTCGGTTTGATTTTATTGGTCGTAACACAATTTATTTTTATTGGAAAGCTCCAATTTGCTAATAGTGTTGGATTGGGTCAGATGTAATCTGATCCTTGATCTGGAATTGTATGTCTTTTTTTTTTTTTTTTTTTATAATTATTTATCTTATTTAATCATGAAAGTATAGCACATCTACTAAATGCATATAATGAAAGTTTTTTTTTTTTTTTAATTATGCATTGTGATCGAAATGTCTACTTGTATCCCATGCACCCCCTTTTTTTTTTTTTTTTTTTTTTTTTTTTAAATTCATGCATCACATTAACTTTTATTGCTATGCACCAATGTGACTCGGTGAATCTTGCCATCCCTAGTATTTACTGAGACACTAGGCTCACTACAAGTGGACTTAAAGGCACATCCTGCTAAGATCTTTGAGCAGTTCGACTCGATCGTGTTCTCCTGTCACTAAACCTGTTTCTTCTTCTTTCTAGGACGTACTCTGTTGGAGAGGTTTTTCCAGCAGCAGGAGAAGTCAGTGTGTGAAGATGAGGCGGAGAAGCTGTGCTCTCGGATCCTGGCTATGGGGCTCCTCCTGCCCTTCGGTGACTGTTTCGGAGAGCAGTTTGGAGGCAGCACTACCCACGTCACCCCACAGTTCAGCGTGAGTCTCTGATCATACTTAGTGGGCGGTTATATACTGTAGCATGCTAATCAGATCTGTGTTGACCGATTTTGAGAATAAGTAATGAATCAGCCTGAACATAATTGTTCTCATGCCAAGTGGTGCTGGTTACATCAAGATGTTTGGGTTTGACCTCTGATAATTTTGCAGGTTTTGAGTTTGAGCTACTAGGATAAAAAAAAAAAAAAAAAACTGTTTTCTCTCAAAAGTGAGCTAGCCCAGCTGATTGAGTCAGTGTTGTGAAGAAGTGGGTATCTGTAGGTTAATTGGTCAAAAATACAGGATGACTGAGGGAAAGGGTATATTTTGGATCTCGAAGTTTGGCCAACCTGGGCGTCGGCAATTGTTTGGAACCAGTGCAACCTTGTTTAGAACCCCTCGCTATTATTTATAGTGGTGATGGTGTGGGTTCTGTGCTAATGGATTTTCAGCACCACTACCAGTTAGGACGTGATGATTAGAGGGTATTTTACTATTACCGATACTGTAGCTAGATGGATCGTATTTGCCGATAACGATTAGTTTTTAAAATGGATACTGGATTAAAAAGCTGGCACTCCTTGTTAAAATAATACTGCATTTTATAACCAA
>JAAIIK010000113.1:1114435-1125190 GCA_014706435.1 Silurus glanis
GCAGGTGCTCCCCCACCACCGCCACCCTTGCCTGGAGCAGGTGCTCCACCACCACCGCCACCCTTGCCTGGAGCAGGTGCTCCACCACCTCCACCTCCCCTCCAAGGTGCCTGCTCTTTCACCCCACAAAGCAGTTTGGGATCTCTGCCTCCTCCACTTCCTTATGGACTGTTTGCTCTGGCTACAGCCCAGGAGAAGACTGCTCGAAAAGAGGTGGTGGAGCCACCACACCCCATGAAGCCTCTATACTGGACTCGCATCCAGCTCCATGCTAGAAAGTAACCCTCAACCTGCTTTCATGTCTCACTAGCTGAAAGTTGTTCTGTGGTTTGTAGTTGCATACGTCGGTGTTTCAGTGGCACGTAAAAAAAAACCAAAAAAAAAACCCCATCTTAGATTACATGAACAGTCATAGCAATACAAGAATAAAGTAGAAATTACAAGAATAAAGTTGTAGCTTTGCCACTGTTGCACCGGTTTGTTGCCATAGTATTAGTATTGTCCTTAGAGGGCACTATTGCTCAAATGCAGGTTAAAATTGATAACCCATCAAAGTTAACAGCGTAAATTTGAACATCAGCGTCCACTGTTCATTAAATGTTCATGCGAGAACGCGACTTTACTCTGGACTTTGTTCTCCCAGTGCCACGACTATCTCATAATGTCTGCTTTATTCTCGTAATTTCGACTTTGTTCTCGTGGGTGCTATGAATTTATTCTTGTATTTTCGGCTCTATATTCTCGTAGTGCTACAACTTTCTTCTCGTAATCTTATTTTTTTTACATGCAACTAAAACGCCGCTATAATATTCAGACCATCTTTGGCTTAACGTGAAATGTTATAGCAGGGCCCATGAATATAAAGTGGCACACGCATTACATTGTGCTCTTATTTATATGCAGATCAGTGCACTATTGTTCAGTAATAAAGTTTTTAGGGCTGATGATTATTCTGTTTATTCTGGTTGTATTGGGATATTATGAGCTTTATTTTGATACTACTGCAGTAAACCTATGGTGTTTAGCAGCCGAAATGAGGATGCACCAATCTTAAAATGAGTAGACGTGCTCTCCTGCTAGCAATCTGAAGTACTGACTCGTGTATCAGATTGGATTTGACTTAATTTCAGACCCTTTTTTTTTTTTTTTTTTTTTTATCATATTCCTGTCCAGCCTTTCAAAGTTAAACACCAAGTTGTTGCTGTTGGTGTTATTGTGATGTTAGTATTGGGTGTCTGCTGCTACTCAGATCTCTGGTTTGAGTATCATAATCCCAGTTGAAAAATAAGTTGTCTCTCTATCTGGTTTCTTTTAGAGAAGTGAATCCTTCGATTTGGGATAAAATTGAAGAGCCCTCAGTGAATTTTGAGGAGTTTGTGGATCTCTTCTCCAAAACTGCAGTGAAGGAGAAGAAAAAACCCCTCTCGGACACCATCACCAGGTCTAAGACCAAACAGGTGAGGCAATAATAAGCAGTGGTGGACAGTAGCACTTTATTGAAGTATTTTCATTTACTTCTACTTTCAATTATTTCACTATTAAAAGCAGTGAAATGACTCTTTACTCATCTACATTTTGTAAAATCAACCGTTCCTTTTAATTTGAGTGGATAGAAACCGGTCAAAAACTGGTCAAACACGCAGCAAGTCACCAATCAGGGTCGAGCGCGCGCCCTGTTTTCAACTTGTTTTGATCTACTTATCACCGACATACAGTTCAGCATCAGTTCAACAGCAAGCAGAACATTTAGAGAGGAATAAATAACGGACTCCTCTTACTTGCAACAACACCCCTGACCTTATTTGCAAGTAGTTGAAAAGAAGGTTTTGGGCTCAGAATTTAAATTAATATCAGTGTTTAATATTCTATGAATAGATTGGTGTGTTAAGAGTTTGTCATTCGAGTCTTTTCACATAAACCGAGTTGATTTAAGCAAAGAGTCATGTGAGGAAAAATTATAATAGTAACTTTATAGCCATAATAAATCATAGTACCGTATTTTCCGGACTATAAACCGCTACTTTTTTTCCCCACTCTTTGAACCCCGCGGCTTAAACAACGTAACGGCTAATTTATGGATTTTTTCCTGGGTTTTTCCCAGTTTCACAAACTTCAAGCCAAAAAACTGAGCCCCATAACATTAGACCAATGAAATTGCTGAACGGGTTCAGGTGAACCAATGAAACTCTTTATATTAAATCAGATGCGCTCCCACTGAAACGGGCCGCACCACATCATAAATATGGATGAGGTTCCTCTGACGTTTGACCTGCCGCTCACTCGGACTGTCTACAGGAAATGCGACTCATTCGTCACGCTGAAAACAACCGGGCATGAAAAAACGCACTTCACCTGTGTTCTGAGCTGCACGGCATCGGGAGAAAAGCTTCACCGATGGTGATTTTTAAACGCACGACGATGCCAAAAGAAAAACTCCTGAGAGAAATAGTTGTGAAAGGAAGGAGGAAGACAGTGAACAATGACTTTCTTGGTAGGCTACTGTTTAGATACAAGCCGTGTAACAGTCACTGTCTTTCGTTAAAGCCTGTGTAAAGTTCATTAGTTTTAATGTAGGCACCTGCGGCTTATAGACAGGTGCGGCGTATTTATGTTCAAAATAAAAATCTTTGTCAAATTCAGTGGGTGTGGCTTATATTTGGGTGCGCTTAATAGTCCGGAAATTACGGTACTTTGGGTGCTTAAGTACATTTGAAGGCAAATACTTTTGATCAAATTAAAGTTTAAGGTGAGCATTTTTACTGGAGCAGAATTCTGGAGTGTATCTCTACTTTAACTACATGGTTTGTTTTCAGATATAGATGAGATATAAAAGCAGTTTTTATGTATGAATGACCTTACAGTCACAAAAACCAATACCGTTTAAATAAAAACTAAATTAATCGATTCTGCCCAATTACAAATTTGTATTAGTCGGTGCTTCTTACTCTTCTCACCTGAAACAGTTTTTCTGCTGCAGGCTCGGTCTGTCTTTTTAATTTGAGTTTGTGTTTAATGTTGATGTTTAGTTTTGGCAGTGAGCTGGCGTCTTGCTTTTGCTGCCTTCTTTCCACATCTCCGGCTTCTCGAGCTGTCCTTGTAGAAATAAATCAGCGCCCAGATGGCGTCCGACATTACAAGGTCCTTGATCGCTAAATCAACAAAGGAGCTCTGGAACTCGCCGATGACCAACAAGTCCACTTCATTTATTCCATCTGTTTGGATATAATATTCAACAAAAGGGGGAAAAAAGCGGCATTGATTTGTGATAAAAGCATCTGTTTGTTGGAAGTATTCACTTGTACAACCCGTCAACCAAGCAAGTCAGCTTGTGCTGATAGTGTCCACATCACTCAGCCATCTGTTTGTAGACAGTATCTGCATGCATCAGTGCTATCCGTGAAGTACTTTTCCCTTCGTGGCCTTTTGCCTTGAGCCAGAATGAATATGTATAGCTTTTCCAATCATTTCGGTTTGCAGATGGTGTCTGGAGAGCTTCACTCACCCGTTAGTGGGCACGCTGACCCATCTAACTCTTCCAGTCCGCATTCCCGGAACTTACCACACCTCAGACAGGGTCCCCTTGGGCTGTGGATGCACCCTGGGAGTGGTAAAGCACCGGTCACGGCACTGTGAAAGCATGCATACAATTAGAAATGTTTTTTTTTTTTTTTTTATCTTTATTTTCTTTGAAGTTCAAACAATTCCGAAGAGCAGTTTTCCAGAATCAGAATTTGTCTTTCACACCCTAGTGGAGGTTTCTGAGATGACCGCATTGCCTAGAGCGAAAGAGGCATGGTTGTGGATTTCAGGAAGCAAAGCCTGTAGTTGGGACTTAAGTGCGGTGCGTGCAAACGGCGAGCTCGGCTTTCCTCAGGTTAATAGCACAACTGTATTGGGTCCAGATGATGAAACTGACACTCGAATGTTTCCACGGTAATAAGAGTGCTCGCGTGGTCATTGGGGAACTCGCTGTGGACCGGCGCGCCGTCTGAGAATCTGCATACGCACGCACCCGGAATTCATCTCGATGGCCAGAAGAGCAGCTTAGCAGACTCTGAAGCCTCATCAAAGGTTGAGGCAAAAAATGTCTGTCTAGTGATGTCATTTATAGCGACCCCTCTGCCTCGCTGTTCATATTGCTGTATTAGTAATGCATATCCGTTCTAGTGTATATCCCTACATTTTAGGTATGTGCGACATTGACAAAAAAAATTATATCTTGATTTTTTTTTTTGGGATTCTATCCAATTATTGATAGCGATAATTGAACGATATTTTGCGGAGGTTATCGTGCTGAAATCTTTAGGATTACCGTGGCTTTTGATATTCTTCATATTCTGTGTGGTGGTCAGCTCACAGCAGTGATGGAGATTAATCTTTTCCAAGAAGTTGAAATAGATTTTTTTTTTGCTAGGGCTGTCATAATAAACGCGTTAATAACGAGTTAACGCAAATTTTTATAATTACTCAGTGTGTATGACCATTATTATAAAATAAATTAGAGGCAAACAGTCAACGCAACACACGTATTCACGGCGTCCTTTCTTTACTCGGGTATAAAAAATTATAATAAACGCCACCAAGAAATCATTTTTAATCACTAAACATTTGTTTTACTGATGCGCCAAGTCTCAAATCAAACACCAAAATCCAACATGATGCGCACATGCTGCAATTAAATCCCGATGATTTCCGTAATTTAAAAGGCCATAATTAATTTTAAACATTTACAAGAATATTTTGTCTTCGTGCTCGCTGTTGAGTTTGGATTCATTAATAATAAACATACATTTGCATGAAGCATCCATATTAGTCCATACCCATGTTGACTAGAGTACAGTAAAACCCCATTGTACGAGCATAATTCGTTCTTGAAAATTGCTCGTAGGTCCATTTGCTCGTACGTTCGAACTGATTTTCCCCATAAGAATGAATGTAAAAGCGATTTAATCCGTTCCGAGATCTCATTCGATCGCTTATTTCTGCACTTAAAAAGTATTTGTAGCCTATTTTAGCAAACAAATACACCGCAAATTACCGTAATGTAAACAGAATTTAACACTTACTCATGTGGTAATGGTTGATTGCGAGTGTGAGACGCGCACCACGCTCGTAACCTCCTCGGTTTCCGTGGTAATTCTATTTACTTTCGTTTTCACAGCACCATCACTGATTTTCTTGGGAGACATTTTTCAAGATTTCTAGTGAAATAAAAATATAAAACCAAAAGTTTTTGCTGCACTGAACAACGAGAGCGACCGAGCGATACGTCATCAACTAAGCGACTGATGCTACCCTCGGCCGAAAACGTGAACCGGCAGCGTGGGTTTGCTCGTGCCTTCGAAATTTTCTCGTGAAACAGGGTAAAATTTTGCGAGCAAGGTCGCTCGTATCTCCGTTTGCTCGTACTATAGGTTGCTCGTACAACGGGGTTTTACTGTATAAAAAACTTAAAGTAGTCATTTGAAGTACATTTAGAACAGATACAAATGTTGTGATTAATCGTGAATTAACTCATTACAATCATGCGATTATTCATGATTTAATGTTTTGATCGATTGAAAGCCCTAATTTTTTTTTATCCTTTATGGACATTTTTCTTTTACTTTTATTAAGCCTTTTTTTTTTTTTTTTTTTTTGAGTCAAATTCTTACATTTAATCAGTCAACTAGAATAAGAAGACATTTTGGATGTTACCAAGCAAATGAAATGGGTATTTTCTAAAATCATAAATATAATTAATTTACCATAAATTGCTGATTTTTGGAGACAAAAAAAAAGTGCGATATTGATTAACTACATAAAATAACGTACAGATTTTTTTCCACATATTTTGAATTAATTCTAAATGCAGTTGAACAGACTGAACGCGCTTTACTTCCACTAGACTTTATCACGTACGGTATGCGTGCATTCTGTAGGCGTGTTTTGTCTTTTTACTGAAGACGAACACTGTTTAGTAATTTCTACATAGTACGTGTTAAATCTTTGGCCCGACAAAACGAAAGAGCTCTGGAGAAATGCATGCACAGTGTGTTGCGGTGAATTTCAGTTCTCACGGTTCATCCATAGGTCACAGAGACCCTGTCTGAGGTGGGCCACCCTGGGCCACCCTAATGCACAAACACAATTTGGAATGGAAGCCGTTTTTAAATACAGGTCCTCCACTTACAGTTATGGTTCGACTTGAGTTTTTTTTTTATTTTTTCGATCTTACGATGACGTAAAGATTGTAAAAATGTTTTACGTGCAGCATTTGAAATTTTGTGCGATATGTTGGGACACTGCCAGGATCTTCACAACTCCTACCTTGTGAGATGCCTTGCTCACGCCATCAGTCGACAGTTCTTTTGTCTTTTGCTTTATACTGTGTGACCAGTATAAAGCAGCTTTCCCTTTCACCTTTTTCTAAAAATACAGTCAGACACACACATGCTCACATCATCCAATCTGCTGTTGACTTGAATACACAAACACATTTTATTTGGAGCCATATTCTAGCAGTGTGCCAATGGTGCAACTTGGCAATTCATTAGACCACAATGCATCAGTCTGGCAGCTTGGCCTGTTGTCAAGCTGCCAGTCTGGTGCACTTTCACAGCTTGTCTTTTGATTGTTGCCTCTAAAACTGAGGGAATGTGTCCGAGGGTAACCGGTGGTTAGTGGTTTTAAGAGAACACACTTTTCTGAAAGTGTGATGCTTGTGTTGAGAACGGATTCAATAATCAAAACATTATTCAATGAAGTCGCCATCATGAGATGAATCCTTCATCATGACAAACAGAAATGCAGCTCGAGAGCTTACCCATCTCGTCTAGTGTTGCCTCGGAGCTGCGCTTCTAAATATCAAAACATTCCAGTATAAGGTTTAGGATTTCACCTCGCGCTCGATTGATCCGTACGGTTTGCGGATCAGGCTTTTTGTTTTCCGTCTGCGAGCTTCCGACAGCTGAACTCTGAGCAGATGTGGCCGCGGCGAGTCTGCGGTTTAATAAGGCAGAGGAGGGTGTTCCTTGGGAGCACAGTTATGAGCGGCGGAGTGTTTTTGTGTTGCTGCTTGAAATGCTGTGGCGTCTGTGGCTGCTTTGTTCAGTCGGGTTCTCGTGTCTGCAGGGTGAAAGACTCTGATTCTGCTCCCAGACTGGGGAAAAGCGGTTTCCCTTAATCAAAATACTAAGGTGCACAGATTTGGGATTTCATTTAGCACTTCAGATACAACATACACCAAATGCTTTTGCCTATTTCCTATACTTCTTATGCTATTATGATTGAAATTAATAATTTATTTGTACTCCGATGAAATTCTGGCAGTGTCTAAATATTTCAGACTTTATCTTCCAGTGTGGCTTCTCCTACAGCGAGCATTTAAACCAGGAACCAACAGGAGCCCCGAACTTGATGGCGCAATTAGCACAACAACTTCAAACCACCTCAGGAAAAAATGTGGAAATGAGTCAGATGGACAGTACCGCAGGAAGAGAAAATTACCAAGTTATAGAAGGAAAGAGTGTTTGTATGATGTTTTAATTATGGAGGTGTGTCATGAACAAAATGAACTCCACAGATTGTTTTTGTTTGCTGCTCGCTACTGTTAGATAGAAAACACGGGTCTGAACTCAGCATGTATGAACTGCTTCCATTCTGAACAGAGTCTGTGTATCGGGTGACCCGGTATTACTTTTAATCGTCATCCATTCCCAGTCTGCAACTGTAATGCACCACTCGGCACACTGTGAGATCATGTCGAATTTATTTCTATTGCGCTTTTCACGACGGACATTGTCTCAAAGCAGCTTTACAGAATTTAACAGTTAAGGTGAACAATGTGTATTTATCCCTGATGAGCAGCCATGCCGACTGTGGCAAAGAAAAACTCCCTTAGATGTTATGAGGAAGAAACCTTGAGAGGAACCAGACTCAAAAGGGTGACATCAAGAGTGTGATAATAGTCTTTAAACAATACAGAACACTGGAGAGTGAGAACTAACATGGGCACTGGAATGTAAGGTTATTAGAAATGTCCTTTCTATAGTCTTATACGGTCATTTGAGTTTATGGAACCAGGAGCTACTGAACAACTCATAAAATAACTCAACATCTGAGATCATTATACATCCAACACCAGCTTCTCCATGCCACTCAGAAGTCCAATGTCAAAACTCCACATGAAGTGGGATCAAAATGGCGCTGGTACATCTCTAGATGTTTCGGGACATGCATACAATTAGAAATATTCTCTATTTTTCGTGTGGTTCAGCAAGCCACCTGCGACTTTGCATGCAGGATGCACCTTGACGTTAGCTTCGTGGTTAAGGCATTGGATCCAAAGGTGGGAGTCCAAATACGAGCCACACCAAGCTGCCACTCGTGGGCCTCTTAACAAGGCAATTTACCAGATAGCTGGTCATTTGTATGAATGAGATGAATGCAAGTTTCTCTGGATAAGGGCATCTACCAAATGCTATAAATGTGCAGTAAATGGTGAAGATGCTGCCTCTGCTGCAGTATTGTCTGTACCAGCAACTGTGATTGTGCGTTCATAACTGTTGCTCCTCTAGAGAAGAATGTGCGCTCTCTGCTGGTCAGTCACGCTGACTCTGATTGCCTCTGTTTTCCAGTCCCGCTTTGTCCTTAGTGAAATTTGTGTGGCATCTTATACGTCTGGCTAAAGGTGGCTGGTCCTTCAACTGCCCAGCAGAAGTAGCTTTGTCTTCTCTTCCTCTTGGCCCTCGGTGTGTCTGGTCAGTGCCCGTGAGGAACGGTATGTTTTTCCACACAGGACTGAGGCCTTGTCAAATCAGAAAACAAGCAACACAGGGTTTTCAGAGTCTTAAAAAGTCTACAAATTCTAAAATCTAAATTTTCGCCTTAAGGAAGTCTTATATTTGCTGCTCCAAAAAATTCCAAAAAGATTTCGCTGCATTACAACTACCAATGAGACCAACATGCAACAGCCAATCAGCTTGAATCTTTCTTGGATTGTACCACAGATGTAAAACTGATTTTATTATTCATCTAAGTGCAAGTTTAGCAATACTTGGCTTGGAAAAATAATAAGATTTTAGGTCTCGGTTAAGGCCAGTCACTGTGTATTTTTAGTGTCATGATACAGGTCTTAAACTTCATTGATGGTCTTAAATAGCCTCAAATTTGACTTGGTGAAATCTGCATAAACCCGCAACAGGTTTCGCCTGTGTTCTGATTTGCCTCAGTGGAGGAGGTCTGGCTTTTAGTTAATTTGAGAGCGGTAAGCGAGGTGTGGCCTCAATGCCAGTTGGTATAGATGTGGCTTTTGGAATTGGCATTCACAATGAGGATGGTATGGCCTGTCAGTATACATCTCCCTTACTGTGGTTAATACTTATTTTTCCAATTGACACTCGTTTTTTTTTTTTTTATCGCGTTTCCTTTTCAAATGTTGGTTGATTTCAGTGGAATTTCAGTCATATTTCCTTAGGAAACCTTCTGTCACACTTAAACTAAGACAAAAAGACTGACAACTTAATAAAGAACGGCATCCGAGTCCCATGTTTAAGAAGTTATCTCAAATAGCAAGCTGATTGAAATAACTGGACTCTTTTCCTCCAGAAGGCTGTAGAAAGAAAAGTTTTCTTTTGTGTAATTGCAGTGGGCGTAGCTGCGACAGCAGGCTGATGGCGATGCAGCCGAGATGCTTTCTCTTCCCCACACACACACACGCATTGAAATGCAGGATTGTATAACATCAAACTTTTCCCCCTTCATTTCGAACAGATTGCTCTTAAATGGAATGAAAGGCTTTGAGAGGATGGCACGATTCTGTTTCTTTCTCATTGTTTAATGTTTGTGGTTGCATTTTGGCAGCAGAGATCACAAAGCAGCAGACACTCGTAAGGAGTTCTAGAATGAGGGAAAAAAACATTAGGAATCATTAAAGTGCATATACTTGGTACGGAGGCTCCAGACGTTTCCGCACTAATAAACATTTGACCGCCATGTAAGAAAAACTCTATTAGAATATATTTTGTAATGATGTCAATTTAATTTATTTATATATAATCTTTGAGCTTTGCATTCCACATTTAGTAGGGTTGAGGTTACAGCTCTATAGTAGGCCCTTTTTAAGATCTTTCTTTCTGATCCATATAAAGCAGATCAGCATGGAGCTGGCTTTGTGCATGGGGGCATTGCCATGCTGAAACAGGTTAGGGTTTCCAAGTTCAAAATTGTTGTATTCTACATCCAAAGATTTCCTATACAATCACGTGCCTCCAGCTTTGTGACAAGTTTGTTTAAGAACCACATATAACAGGAAAGGTCAGGTGTTCCAAATCGCGCGTGTGTGTGTGTGTATGTGTATATGTGTGTGTGTGTGTGTGTGTGTGTGTGTGTGTGTGTGTGTATGTATATATATATATATATATATATATAAAAAATTTATTAAATATAGGGATGTATGTCCAGTTTTGGCAGTCTGTGCAAAGTGTCCTTGTACATGGTGGACCAGTCTCACAGAGTTGTTGTATTGTAATGGAATTAGTTCTCATACCACAATTCTAGGAATGCATGCCAGGAATACCCATGTCAGTCTGAGTGTGTGTGTTCAACAATTTTTTTTTTTTTTTTTTCCCCCCCCTTTTTTTTTGTCCACTGGTCCCTTTGGTGGTTTTGTGAAAATTGGTCCAATATAAAGTATTTTTTTGCTCGTTTTATTCTTTAGGTTGCTGTTCCTTTAATCTGTCTATTGTCTCAAATATTCCTGAAAATCTCGGTCTC
>JAAIIK010000113.1:1131244-1141851 GCA_014706435.1 Silurus glanis
ATGTATTATAGAGAAAACTAAAATCTCATATACTGTTTCACTTTCGTGTTGTGTTCTAATCTAAAATCTTTCTGCATGTGCGCGATATCAGATTAATATTTACACTAGGGTTAGGGATTCAAAGCGGCGGTCAATTTCCAGAAACTTTCCATGGGAATTTCAGAAGCTGAAAACTTACCAGGAATTTATGGGAATTTATAGGAAACTATGGGAATTAATTGGAAATTTCAGGAAATTTATATAAACTATCATATACAAACATTAAATATATACATTTTGTTTGGTCAAAAGCTGACACGAATACAGATTTTATTTGAATTATTATTCATTCTTAGTATACTTTTGTTGCACAATAGCTTATACACAGCACAAGGAAGTGTTAAAAGAAAATGCATGTATTTATGTAATTTACGTGAAGACTCTCCAAGATGGACATTATTTTGTGTGCAGGATTCAAGACATGTTCTGTTATTTTATGGAGGATTGATGAATGTGCAGGGTAGAAATTCAACTACATTTGCGTTCCCTGTTAATGGCTAACCGGCAAATTTGTAAATTCCCAGTTAATTCAGATTAATTCCCACAAACCTTTCTTGAATTACCATAGGAAGTTCCCAGTCTTGAATTCCTGGAATTTTGCAACTTCGGGAGGAGTGTATAAATATTTTGCCTCTACACAAAGCTACATTTCTGCAAACCGATTATCCGTATGGATATTGGAGAAAATGAATTCCTAGTCCCAGGCTACTGATTTACTGATAATGTGTGTGTTGTAGGTGGTGAAGCTGTTAAACAACAAGCGCTCTCAGGCTGTGGGGATTCTCATGTCCAGCCTCCACCTCGACATGAAGGACATCAAACACGGTGAGCGCTACACACAAAACGCAACACCAACACTGCGCATAAATACTCTGTGTACCGTCTCTGTCCATCTGCGATGGTGTTCAAACAATAAATAACCAGTTAGTGTCAACATGTCAAGTAATAAATGCCACTGAAGACAGCAGAGCACGGTGAGTACTCAGGAGAATATAAACACAAGCAGAGTAAACAGTAAACAGATGATAAACATAGGCCGAGTGGTTAACGTTAGCGTTACCGCGGCCCGCTCTGTACGCCTTCCTCGCACCCTCGGTTGAACCGTCTGTGGAACGCTTTATTGGGAACAGCGATGATTGGTCAAGTTTCTCACATGGGAAATCTGCAATCAGTTAAACCATGTGTTTGCTAAATCGTGTTGTTTATAAGGGGGGAAAAAGCCTGGCTTTGATGTTTTCAAACTGCGCAAAATGGCTGCCATGAATTTTGTAATTATTCATTCGTTATTAACTGGAAGTCATTAATGGCCAAAGAATTTTTGTATTTCAGTGAGCTTGACCTCTGAATGCCTTTGATGGCTGTATTGAGTCACGATAAGGGTCAAAGAAGCTTGGGGGTTTTTTTTTTTTTTTTTTTTTGGTTCTTTGTTCATTTTATTTTTTTATGTTTACTAAATATGGCCACGCTTTGTGCGCCGTCTGAGCGATTGTCCGGGCCGTGATGTGCGTGGAAGCCGTGACCGTGTCTGGTCTATTCTGGGTGATAGTGCGCACGTTTCCTCTGCGTTATCTGCTGATGCGTAGATAGCTGCAGGACCGTGGGCAGACTCGGGGCACTCTGACGGTAAACAGGATTATAAGATCCATATTTCTGATGAGAAGTTTTGCAGTCTAATATGCCTTTACTCAAGCATACCGTTGTGTTCCGTTTAACAATGTTGCTTTGTGTTCGTATGTGGGAATATAATACACACACACACACACATACCAGGGCTACTTTATCTCTTTTTAAGAATGAAATATATAGTTATAATAGTAGTAATTTCTTTCTTTTATTGACAGACAGGTAATTAGCTTTGATTAATTCCATAAATCAGCTTTAAAATATGTGCCTGATGCTGAAATTCACATAATTTCATTTGCAAATGTGCAAGTTAAGTTGCAAATAAATTCTGTATGGTCCTGTTTGGTCTTGAAAAGCATCTGGTCAGGGATAATGATTGTGTAGAAAGGCAGGGAGTGGAGTAAAACCTGTTGTGTGATCAGAGTGTAAGTAAAGCCTTTTTGAATGGCATTTGTATTTTGTATTTCTATCAAAGAGATGCATTCATACAAACCGGCATCGAAATGCACGTTCACCTAAACCAAATTGTGATCGTTCATCAGGACGTGCTTCCCATACACCACGATTGTATTTTCCTCTAAATAAACTCGTATCATAGGGCAGCTTCAAGATGTCAGTGCATTTGACTTTTTTACGCTAGTGGGAAACCGTCCATAGTTTTGTGACTATCCTGGATATTACACTACAGCAGAAAGAAGAAGGGAACTGAAAAATAGAAAGATGGAATGAATGAAATAACTTAAGGAAGGAGAATAAACTATACAGAATAGTGAAATGATTTCTTCTCATATTTCAGTGATGTTAGGAGCTGGGGTCAGAGCACAGAGTCAACCATGGTGTACGGCATCACTGGAGCACTGAGGTTTAAGGGCCTTGCTCAGGGGTCCCTAACGTGGCAGGTTTGGCAATACCAGGGTTTGAACCCCTACCTTCTGATCAGTAATCCAGCACCTTAAACACTCAGCTCCAACATGGCGGGTAGATGTTAAGCTTCTGATCGTTGCGAGTTCAAATCCCAGCAGCCCCCCTGAGCAATGCACGTAAAACTTCAACTGCTCAGTTGTATAAATGAGACAAATGTAATAGGAGTTGCACTGAATAAGAGCATCTGCCAAATGACACAAATGTAAATTTAGATCAGAAAATTGACACACTGGTTTAGAACTGACATGGCATGATTAAATTATTTGTGGAGTTTCTTCATTGACAAAATGACAAGGGGGTGTTTTTTTTTTTTTTTTCTCCCCCCGCACTTCAAATGTTTGCTTCTCTCTGCTTGCCTTTAGTTTTAAGTCTATTAAAACCTGATAGTTAACCCTTTAAAGCTCACTGTTCTTGCCATTTAGTTATGTGGTGGGATAAAGTTTCGAGACGAGCTCTGTTTACAAGAAAGCACTTGACTTACCTACGTTTACACACTGTCACCTTCAAAATAGTCCTCTTGCGCAGCAATATAGCGCTCCCTTCTTTCCTGCCACTTCTGGAATTCTTCTTTTAAAAGTGTGTTGAGCACAAGGGTTAGTACCTTTTACGCTGGATCCTTATCTTTGGGAAGAGGGCGAAGTTCGCAGGAGCCAAATCAGGCAAATATGGTGAGTGCGAAAGCGAGATGATGTAGACTTTTGGCGCACTGACTTATGAATGTCGGTGCTCCCTGTGACTGTGCATGCAGCCCTGTGCTGCCATCTGTTGTTAGAAAACTAGTCTCAAAGCCTTTTGATACCAGCTCATATGGTAGTTGCTTAACCTGATATGGAATTCTTTGTACAATTGTATTGATCTATGGTTACAATTTCCAAATCCCTGGTCTACACGTTCTCACCTATTAAATTCCTTTATTTTTTTTTTTTTTGAGTTTAGGCAGAGGTGTCTATATTTTATAGCAATTCTTCTACAACTGCTACCATGTGCTTTAGAAACCTGAAAAGATCTAGTCCTGACCACGCCTACTTGCAAAGCTTTTGTTTCTTGCTAGTGTGAATGCAATGTTTAAAATAACTGGACTCCCATGAATGCACCTTCACTCTTCTCTGATGTTAAGGATCTGAGTGTGGAGTGGGAGAGCACGAGCAGTCAGTACGGGTCATTCTCACCGTGCATCCTTTCCCACCATGTGAGCTAGTGTTTTTGCTCAGCGTTTGCGGTCGGCTGCATTATTCAGGAGAAGCTGAGAAGGACCTTAATGGTTGCCTCTCAAGTCGTGGCAGCACACATCAACCAGCGTTCCTGGTCTTTAAAAATTCCGTGAACAGCGCTTTCTTTATCCCTCGCCTCCCTCCGTTCCTCGGCTAAGCTCCGGTGACACGTTTCAGCTGCACGCCTTTTGATGTCTGAGTGCAAACATTTTGAAACGTTTTGAACCACGCCGAGAAATCGCGTCCCCACAGCGGGGAGCGGTCTTCTGGAGTAGCACAAGAAATCTGAAAACAATATGCTCCTCTGCTTTGCTCAGATATTCAGAGCCGTTGAGGGTTTGCCAAATAAGCGCGAATAAAATCCAAATGAACGAGGTGCTCCCGAGCTCACATCTGCTGCCATGGCAACAATCGGCAGCCTCTTGCCGGAGCTATTGGAGAGGGATGGCACAAAAAAGACCCACTTATTTTTTCTCATATAATAAAGCTTTTTCTTGAGTTATTAACGTTATATAAGCTTAAACAATTTCTGCTTGATGAAATAAACCATAAGGATGCAGTGGTAGTTACTTAGTGGTTAGTGGTCCTCAAACCTTTTTCTGTAAGGGGCCACATCATTTTTAGTTTCTTTAAGGGGGGCTGGGTCGGTCTGTAACAGAAAATTACATGGGCTAGAGTGAGTGCCATTATTATTATGTAGATTTTATGATTTTAAATGTTTATAATGCATCCTAATGCTAGATTAGTTTTTGTCACCGTACAGATAAATGACTTTTCATAATATAAATATATAACCTGTTAAAAGAGCATTATTACAGTATAACAGTTTTTTCATCTTCATTGCTATTAAAATCAAAGCATTTACTTGCTTGTATACGCATTTGATTGGTGGGTGAATCTAACAAATAGAGGTCGACTGAGTACATTTTAACGATGCCTATAGCTGGGTTGGATCGAACTTGCCGATAACGGATTAATCTACCGAATAAAAAATGGAAACAAATGTAACCCTCGATGCAAAAACGTACTGAACTCTGCTAAATCATGAGAATGTGCTAATTAAAATAAATATATTCATTAATAAAAATAATATAATTAATTATATAATAAATATTTAAATGATAAATAATGAATATATAGCGTTGTTCATGCAGCACGCAGTATCTCATGTAAAAAAATAAAAAATAAAAAAAAAGGCAAGTGGCATCAGTGATTCACTTCTAGAGGCCGCTCCCATAATGACAGCAGAAAGGAAGTCGGAAAAACTATCGCTATGAATTCTGCTGATAGTCCCAGCAATCAACCATCATACCATAACATATAAAATCAAATTTGCAAAATACAAAACCTCCTAAACCCCCGAGCAAGACCCTTAATCCTGTAGCTGCTTCATTGTATGAATGAGATCCACTGCAAGTCACTTTGGATAAGGGTGTAAATGTAAAAGATGCCAAATTTATATTTTTGGATCTTTGACCTTTTGATCCCTTCATTTACAAATTGCTGTCTTGTCTTTTTAAAAAAAGGTTCTCACGGCTCAGGAATCAAGAGAGGTGTCAAAAATGTTTAGGAAAGTCCTGATTCGGTGCACAGCCCCTTCCTAAACACATCGAACCCAACCCCAACCACCCCCCCTCCCCCCTTTAAAAAAAGAGGGGGGGAGGGGGGGGGGTTGCTGAGGATAGATACTAGACATAGGATAGAGGTCTCCTTTTTCATATTCCTTCTCTCTCAAATGCACAGCATGACTCTTAGCGAGAAATGTTGTATATCTTACACTGCTGCCAGGGGAATTTGTACTTAATTTTCATCCAATCAATGTGTTTATACATCTCCTAACCCATCCACATGGTCTGGTTTGTTTCATATGGGCTCAGCTCTGCGCAATCATATGATTCCTTTGTTAGACATCCAGTCTGACATTTCAGAGGAATTTCCCGCTTCTCTCTTCTGTGCTGCCTTTTGATGTTGTCCGATTATTGTGGTTGCCAGATTCTTCAGGCTGCAGATATTTTGTATTTATTTATTTATTTTTTTTTACCCCCACCATGTGTGTGAGGTAAGATTCTGTGCACACATTGTTTGGTTGAGATGGTTGTAGCCCGCTGGCTACCCGTTTGTCTTCATCGTCGAAAATTTACTCGACTGGAAACAGAATATGACATCACCGAGTCCCTGCGAGAAGCGAAGCCAGTGAAGTCAGCTTCGTTTACTTTGAGCCGTCATCGACCATTTATTACACCTAAACATGCACAAATATGTGGGATGAAGGTATCAGGCTAAAATGGCTCTAATCCTGAACTTCATAATCATCCCAAACCAAACTGTAACCACAAATAAAGGCGCTTTGGTTCTTTTAAAGAGGCCATGTGTTTGTTTTAAGTAACGTTTTCTGAATCGAGCGAGCGCCCAAGTTATTTCCACATGATGTTGTATTTGACCATTTGAATGCGTGTACACAGACGCACACACAGACAAGTTCAGTTTGTATTTTCCCATCTGAGAAATCCAGTTTCACTGTCTTGGGTAAAAATTTGTTGGAATTGGTTTGGACATTCTTCTTCAAATAAATCACAATAATGTCCAACATTTTGAATATGTTCTCTGAGAACAATTTGCAATAAGTAAAAAAAAAAAAATGCAGTGTTCAATTTTTTATATATATATATATATATACACACACACATTATGTAACTTTTTTTTTTGTTAGATTCCGCATATGACTGAGTATTTATCATTTTGAAATTGAGCCTGAACAGAGCTAACTATAACTAAGCCAAAAAATACATCCCTCTTCTTCTGTCAAACTCACTTGAGTAAGATGCAAAAGTACAAAAGATTATAAACTTTTTGCGTGTTATATTGCTTGCTTGTGTGTCTTTTGGCTCTGTGGCGTTACCCCAATGACCTCATGTTCACTTCCATATGTCTGCAGTGAAAGAATCACCACAGTTTGTTGCTATTTGATTTTTAACTGCAGTTGTTTTCGGAAATGTTTTTAATTAAAGTAAAAAAAAATGGGGAAACATATCAAGAATATATATATTTAATATATAAATAATTTACACAGTATATGATTAATGAGGAAAATGAGAGAGAGATAAGGTTGGATAATTTGGAGATGGTGAAGCCGGAAGTGGATAGGATTAGTAAGGAGGAAGTAAGAGCAGAAATTAAGAGGATGAAGACTGGAAGGTCGGTAGGACCAGATGACATACCGGTGTAAACATGGAGATGTTTAGGAGAGATGCAGTGGAGTTTTTAACAAGATTGTTTAACAAGATTCTGGAAGGTGAGCGGATGCCTGAGGAATGGAGGAGGAGTGTGCTGGTACCGATCTTAAAGAATTAAAGAGACCTGCAGTAACTGCAGGGGAATTAATTTGATCAGTCACACAATGAAGTTAAGGGAAAGAGTAGTGGAAGCCAGGCTGAGGGATGAGGTGACCATCTGTGAGCAACAGCACCACAGAGGCATTATTTGCTTCGAGTGTGTTGATTGAGAAGGTCAGAAGGAGTTGCATTGTGTGTTTTGTGGATTTAGAGAAAGCATACGACAGGATGGAGAGAGGAGTTGTGGTACTTCTCTGCCACACCTGACTTCCTCATACAGTATGTGAGGGTGGTGCAGGGCATGTATGAGGACAGTGTGACAGCAGTGAAGTGTGCAGTAGGAACGACAGACTGGTTCAAGGTGGAGGTTGGACTGCATCAAGGATCGGCTCTGAGCCCTTTTCTGTTTGCAGTGGTGATGGACAGGTTGACGGACGAGGTCAGACAGGAGTCTCCGTGGACTATGATTGCAGGTGATATTGTGATTTGTGGTGAGAGTAGGGAGCAGGTGGAGAAGAGCCTGTAGAGGTGGAGGTACACGCTGGAGAGAAGGGGAATGAAAGTCAGCGAGAACTGTTCCGAGTGGAACCCGTCTTGGAAAACCTCTGTATGACCCTGGCCACTGTACTGTAACTTCGTATGAGGAGAATTTGTTCAGTATGAGAATTGTATTCAAAGCACCAAATTCGAATTGCTGTAATACAAGAAACACGCATTTGTATGGTTCTGTCAAGCAGAAAAAAACATGAACATGATGAGTAGGACATGTGGCTTTGCACGGTTTAGTGACGCACAGCTGTTATCACTTAGGGTGCACTCACTTTTGTTGCCACTTATTTACAGTAATGGCTGGATGTTATTTTTAGAGGACAGTAAATCTGTACTGATATACAAGCTGCACTTTGACTAAAATATATCCATGTTTCATTTCTATAGTATTGTCCCTTTAGAAGATATAATAAAATGGTTGCTGAAATGTGCAGGGTGTACTCACTTTTGTGAGATACTATTGGTAAACTATATATATATATATATATATATATATATATATATATATATATATATATATATATATATAAACATTAAAGTCATATTAAATTCACATTCCAAAATGAGAGAGAAAAAAACTTAGTTCTTTAAAAATAAAAAAAAAAACCCTAATGTCAAAACTATTGGCACCCCATGCATCGTCTTTATTTTTCTTGTGCATATATACAGAAGTTTATCTGCCGCAATTACGTGTGTAGTTTTATCTGATGTGGCTTCTTAAAAGGAAAACCTTTTTCTTGTTGTGCCATCCAGCCTTTCAGACTCTACGACTAGCCCCATTCACAGATGATTTTGATGTGCTATTAATGGTTTTTTTTTTTTTGTTGTTGTTTTTTTTTTCTTTCCCCTTCCATGTCGGCTCCCTTTTCACGTGCAACTGATTTAGTACGAAATTTGTAGCGACAGAGAGGCTACTCCTTCAGCCACTGGGGGGAAAAAAAAAAAATTTGTTTTCTCCTCTACAATCATCTGGAAACCAGCGCAAACTCACTTCATCTCTCGGTCTCCAAACACATGGGATTGAAAAGTCAGTCCAACTTCAGAGAGCTTCAACTGAATTTCAACACAGTTATTCTTCGAAATAATGAAGTGTTACTTTGGAGCGATGTCGGAGTTAGCATGTGCTGATATTAATTTATCGTATCGTTTGATAGCCCGGTGCTGTATTTAACCCTATTGTCTTCTAATTCATCATTGTTTTTTTTTTGCAGTGTGCAGAGAACATTATCTTGCTAATAGAGGCTACTTTCAGTAGGGAACATTGTTGCTTTGAAGGTATTTACGTGGTCTATTTAGGTGGGTTTTGTGTGTCGGTTATATTTACATGAATACCTACGGTTTCCAAGCAAAACATTGCCCAGAGCATCATAGTGCCTTCCTTCTTCCCATAGTGCACCTTGTCATTTACATGATGAGCAGGCCACCTTCCTCTATTACTCCATGGTCCAATTCATGCACCTATTGATGCTATTGGAGGTGTGCAGGAGAGTGCATGGACACTCTTGACCAGTCTGGAGCCACACAGCCAAGCTGTGATGTACTGTCTGTTCCAACTCCTTCCTATTAGAGCCAGAATGACCTTTCTTAGCCATTTTGTGCGATCCGAACGAACAGGCTAGCCTTTGCTCTCAATGTGCATCAGCGAGGCTTGTCACTGGTTTACTAACCACTTCATGCCAATACACTTGCTCTTTTTTTTTTTTTTCGTTTTGTGAATGCATCAAGTTCTACAACTCACTTGACTCGTTGCCTAATATATCCCAGCCGCTGACCGGTGCTATTTTGACGAGATCATCAGTCATTCACTCTACCTGTCGCTGGTTTTAATGTTGGCTGATTGGTGTATGCAAATCCGACTTCTTCTATTGACTTTGAATTTGCATATTGAAATAATTCAACAGTTAAATACTAGAGCTGATGGATAGCATTTTGCTTGAATTTAGAAACTCATTAGGTTCACGCCTGCATTCCCCAACACTAAGGAAATAGCAGGGCAACATTATTTGTTTAATTTCTGATGTTTCTGGTTACTTTGCGTACACTAAAGTGCTAGATTGTCCAGCAAAACCCATCAGACCACAGTGGTATAGTACAACCACAAAATCCACCCCACTGGAAGAATGAATTATATGGATTTAGGACTTTATTTACAAACACCTTTGACAGAAGATTTTGACAGCCTCAAACAAAAATGTTTCACGTAAACATATATCGATGTACTTCAACATCTGGCTTTGTAGACTGAGATTTCAAGTAAACTCATTTTTGTTTTTCTTCTTTCCTAGTGATGGGAAATCGAGCAAACACTTGGTAGTTACAGATATTAGCTTTAGGAAGAGTTCATAAGTAATAAAGATTAGAAATAATTCCAACAAGTCACTATGAAGTCGTATGTGCTTTCGTCTGCTTCCATTAGGGGTCGCCACAGTGGATCACTCTGCTCTCAACCTCTGCCTCGTTTAAACCAATCACCTGCATGTCTTCCCTCACCACATCCATGAACCTCTTCCTCAGCCACCTTCTTTTCCTCCTGCCTGGCAGCTCCATCCTCAGCATTCTTCTACCGATATACCCCATGTCCTTCTTCTGCACATGTCCAAACCATCTCAAGCACGTCTCTCTTACCTTGTCTCCAAAATGTCCTGCCTGCCCGATCGCTCTGATAAACTCATTTCTAATCCTGTCCATCCTCGTCACTCCTAATGAGAATCTTTGCGTCTTCAACTACACCAGCTTCAGCCCAAGTTCTATATGTGGTGTGTATGTATATTTATGTATGTATATATATGTATGTGTGTGTGTATATGTGTGTGTGTGTGTGTGTGTATATATATATATATATATACACACACATACAAAATATATATAATTTTTAATAAAAATGGTCCAACAGAAATGCTCACTGCATTAAAAAATTGAATCGTGTATG
>JAAIIK010000113.1:1146851-1159353 GCA_014706435.1 Silurus glanis
TGTTCTCTAATTTTGATCAGTGTGTTTTCTGGAAAATAATGTTTTTTTTGGAAATGCCTTAGTTATTTTGTGGAAAAGGTGTTCTGGTAGCATGGTATAGACAGGACAAAAACTCCCTCAACTGTTGAGCAGTGAAGATGACATTATTTCAGAATTGTTGAATTGTTTATACATTGTCCTCTAATTTTGATCGCCACTGTATATATATATAATATAAATACATTAATTTTAAAATATCATAAATTTTGGGCATCGCTTTCCACATTTAGTCCCAATTTGCTTTTATAATTCCAGGTTTATTTATTTAAAACTTAAGTCTAGATTAAAATTTGGATTTATTTTTGTATTTTTTTATGCTCTTAATTTTCTTATCTGTGACACTACCTTTAATTAAATACTGAAATACTAATGAAATGCTCGTGCACCACTTTAGAATAGTGTTTTTTTTTTTTTTTGTTTCCTTGGTGTAGTTCTTCCTTTTACGTCCAAAGTTCACCAGTATCATTGTTTAATTGTGGAGATGTGTATAAATATATTTACGATCAGCACAATAAATCGTTTGTCTTGAATATCATTGAAAGCACAATCCAATTCCTACGCTTTTCTTCTGTTAGAAAGATGGATGGATGGATGGATGGTTGGACAGACTGACTACATTGGTCAAGTGACTATTGCATTTGAGCTTAATGTAGTGTCATGTGACTTTCCCCTTTCTATATTTTTGCAACCTGTACACATCTGTTTATCAAAGTTTTTAAGGTAGTTGCCAGTCTACCCTTCACTAACTTTTTTTTGTCTTTTTTCTTCCCCCTCTCCCGGTTACTCTTCTCTCCACTGCAGCCATTCTGAACCTGGATAACACCGTGGTGGACCTCGAGACATTACAGGCTCTGTATGAGAACGTAAGCCTTCACTGCTCTATGCCTGTATTCATTTACTCCACATAAAGATTAAAAATAGTGTTGGTTTTTTTTGTTTGATAAAAGTAATGATGTATTTAACGATAAATAATTATGATCAGGAGCATTTTCACACAAAAATGGATATACGTCGGGGATTTTCGTTATGTTGCCACTCTGATACCCAAAGGCAATACGACCAATTCAGGCGTTTTCAGCACTTAATCCTGTAAGTGTAGGGTGTTTGTACGGGCAGGTCTGACCGAGATTCTGAACCTAGTGTTGAAATGTGGTGAAGCAGTAGCGAGGGCCAAATTTCTCCTGTGCAGTTGACTAAACCAGGGCACTTCATTCATGCCAGCACATCATATATGCAGAATCTTGATGTCACTTCTGGACTGGTCATCAGCAGAAATTCTGATTTTGAACATTGCTGGCAAATCAGTGATAAGACATGTCTCAGACATACATGTGCACAACAGTGTTTTCCAAACAAGTGACTGTACAGCACACGACCATGACTTTTTATAGGAATAAAACAAAAATTCGATTTAATTCTATTTATTTGAGTTGTCATTTTGTCAGTAATTACTGCGCTCTGAGTCTGCGCCAAGACAAAAAAATAATAAAATAGGCCTCGTTATTGAGAAATCAGGATGTTTGGCGCATGCTTTCTGGAGGTTCTAGACCCAGAGGGAAAATCTGCGAAACTTCAAACGAGAAATGCATTAATATCAAAACATGCGAAAGCCGCAACAGCACAGGAATGTGTGGTGTTTCTGGGAGTTTGCCTTGTAAAAGTCTGCGCTCGGTAAGCTGACGCTGGCTCGATAATGCAGCTTTGTCAGACTTCTGTAAAAGGCAGCATATTTCGCTGCTCGCTATGAGGAGTGTGAAAGATCACTTCACGTTAGCTACATGTAGCTGGAACTAAGCATGTGGTGCGAGGCCTCGGGTCAGATCCGCTGGCCGCTTCATTTCTGAAAAACGCTGCCTTTGATGGCCAAAAACGGAATCTCGGACCAGCTTAAAGCTCTTTATTAAAGCTCGTTGTTAATGTGACCGAACAGAATTAAGACATTTGCGTCTGGACTGCCTGTTCGGTAATTCTAGAATCCAGGCCTGTTCATGGGGATTAAAGAAACATACAGAGCGAAAGACACTGGAAAAACCCAATTAGCTGTAATGCACCTAATGATCTTTTTCCTAATGCGTGTTTTCAACCCTTTTTTTTGTTTTTTATGAGGTGCGAGTTCACACAGCATGTGCGAATAAGCGATATCCATGATTTCCTTTTGAGTATTGTCTTTCTGATATTGGTCATAGCCTCCATCAAAAGCGCAAAAAAAAAGTGAGTGTGAGCAAGGCTGCTTCCCATTAGCAGTAGTTTAAGTGTTGGAGACATTGCAGGGAGAGCAGAACGTGCCTTCGCGGACAGATGGCGGAGCGAGCTGAATGCTAATCAGCGCGTTTGATGCGGCCGTTTGAAGTGCCGTGGAAGTATGCGCCTGGCTTGATTGATGCTGCGATAGAGCTTAATGCTGCAGAGTGTTTTTCCAGAGTTTACATTCACACGACTTTCTCCCTCGAACATGTATGCGCGCACACATATGGAGAGACGCTCATACGCAGGGGCATTGCGAGGACCTCCAAGGTCTGCCAGTCAAAAAACGTGCAACCTGAACACGTTTGTCTTGTTGCACTGAGGGGTTTTTTTGTCTCCGCACTTTGATCACCTTTCAGTTCGAAGGCCGATTCGAGGCTCCGGCCGGTGTCTCTTGCAGTGTTTGTCAGAGTGGAATGTTTACCGAGGTGTTTACTTTCTCTCGTTGAGTCTGGAGAAGCTCCTCCATCCCAGTGCGCTGGAGCGTCCACCACTTAACGTGATCGATTGGGCCGTTTGAAGGCCGAGGAAGGATGCGAACTGAGGTTTTTTCACTTCTGATGCAGGCATCAGGATCCGTCACTGACGCGATGCTGTGGCCCCTCCTGCTTAACTCTGGTTCGACTTGAATATTTAGGGCTCAACTCTTTTTTAAAAAAAAAAAAAAAAAAAAAAAAAAAAGGCACTTTATCCATAATGTACCTACCTGTTCACTAACGGTGAATAAAAACAGGCAGCCCGAGCATGTGCCCAGTCCTAACAATCCTGTTCAGGATTCGCATCGGTGTTTGCATCTTTAAAGGAACGGTTTATTAAATATTGCACAGTGATTATTCAGTAAGAGTGTTCAGTAAGAGACATTTGGTTTCTTAAATGTATTATTTATTTGTGGTGGTCTGATATGGGTTTTTCTCTGTGCAATATTGTTGCCGATATTTAGAAAGCAGGGCAGCGATGGGCAAAATTGTTTTTTTATTACATTTTTTTTACTCTTTTATCTCATAAAACCTGACAGTTAATTAAAAAGATGTTTCAGAAAATTGTTTAAACATTTATTGAAAAACACAAGCCTCTCCAATCAGTGCACTTGGTTCGGTGTGTCCGATGCGCCTCCCTGATCAGCCTAATTAGCAGCACAACCGGCCGATGCCGAAGAAGTAATGCCAAAAATCGTCCCGATTAATATGTCGACCTCTATTATTAATTAGGTGTTTAATACAGGAAGTGGTAGCTTAGTGCTTAATGCATTGGACTTTGGATCTGTAGGTCGGGAGTAAAAATCCCAGCACCACCAAGCTGCCATGACCTCGTAGCTGCTCAGTTGTATGAATGAGGAAAACGGAAGCTGCCGTGAATAAAATAGGTTATTGTCGCAAATGAATCGATCATAAAAGCACAGAGAGAAATTGTTAAATGCCTTTGTGTTGTACACATTTTTGAAGTCCTTTGTGTTAAAGATGTCAATGTCCTCCACAATCCTAGTCTGTAGGGTTGATTCAGGTTTATTTTTTAGAGCACTTTTAACAATGGATATTTTGTCCCAAAGCATCTTTTCAGAGAGAGAGAGAGATGTTGTAGAGTTGGAACGTATACGTTTGGTGCCTGTAAGTTTGTTCCTAAAGACTGAGACAGTGGTGACTGGCAGAGAAAAACTGAGAGGGTATGAGGAAGAAACCTTAAAAAGGAAAAAGACTCAAAACCTAAATTGTCCTTATCTGGGTGTAGGGTTCCGAAAGGGGTGGAAAATGTCCGGTAAACTTTTTCCAGAAACTTTCCGTGGGAACTTGGGGGAATTTTTGGAAATATTCCAAGTTGGAAACTTACCTGGAATTTATGGGAATGTGCAGGTATTTATGGGAATTTACTTGAATAATTAATTTATATAAACTGTATTTGATTTAATTAGTATAATTTTCTTGCCTACACACAGAACAAGTACATTTTAAACGTAAATAATATAATATTTATATAAAATACTGGCCAAGATGGACATTTTCTGACATTTTGTGTGCCGGATTTAAGAAATGGTCTGTGTTATGGAGAAATGCACAGCGGGTGTAGGGGGTGTGGCCTCCCTACTGTTTCAATGTCATTTCAGTTGAATTTCTATCCGGCACCTTCAAGTTGTTTCAACCAAAGATTATCCTGCAAGATTTATTTATTTTGAACTACATTTTAGTTCCCTGTTATTGGCAAGCCTGCAATTTTGTAAATTCCCAGTTGATTTCCATTAATTCCCATATATTCCTGTTCATTACCATGACAAGTTTCCAGTTTAGAAAATTCCTGGAATTTTGCAGCCCCGTCTGGTGACACCAAATATCCATTCATTATAGTTTTATCATTGTCGAGCTGAACTGTTCCGTGATGGACATTTTAATGCTGAACTGTTAATGCGAACATGAGCCATTGTATCGGACTGTTAATGTTAATTACAGTCCAAATCCATCCTCATAGTTCCTGAGTTGAAGTAACATCTATTAGATCAGCCTGTCCATCAGCTTCCTACATCAAATTCTACTGTTAAGCAATTACGCATACAGAGCTCCAGTTCTCGTGAATCTCGTCATGATCTGCGTCTCGAATCAAAAACGGTTACTTCAGTCATAAATATTTCTTAATGTAGAAAATCTAGAGCTTATTCTAAAAGTACACGCAGTATTGCACTCCCAATGCAGGAGAAGTGTCTTCAGTACTCCGTCAATTCCGATTGTCTACGTTGAAGATAATAATACATGTCTGGAGTAATGCTGTTTCCTGAGGGGTCAATGATCTTTCTAAAATAAGTGACAGAAGAAAGGATGAATGAAGCGATAGATAAATAGCTGGAAACTTAGCTGCCTTCGCGTCTGTCCACAGTTTGTTTTGGAAAACGATCCTTTGTCAGCATGTGGACCACAGCAATGCCTATATCCCCTCTCATCTGCTGCTCAGTCGACTGGCTCTGTGACTCTGTTTCTTAACCCCACAGTTTCCATAATTCTGGGCCTCGACCACATTTTTCTGTCATGTTATAGGACGCGCAGTCGAGGAAATGCTTCAGACCATGTGGTTTTCTTTCGGCTTTATAGGGTTTTGGGGTTTTCCTGCAGGCTTGTTTTTTCTTGCAGACCTACAAAGTCAACAGAGCGCTGCATTTTCTTGCTTTTGAACGACATCGGTTCTGGGCAGAAGAGAACAATAGCGGTCGTAAAAAATGTATGCCTTTTTCCCGCTCGTGTTTAGAGTCACGGAATGTTAATCGCCACGCGTCACATGCTTGAGTGTCCACCTGAGCATCGTTATTGACCATCAGGTTTATTAATGTACTGCCACAGATGCCAACATAAGTTGATGTCTTTTATTGGACAGAAATTGGACCTAAAGCGCAATTGTATAGAACACAATATTACATATGTTGTCTCTGAAACCAGCAATTTGGTGATTGATTTATTTTTTGTTTATTTTTCTGGCAAATCAGATCTAAATCTGAGTTGTTTTACAGAATGTCTGATTAAACTGACTGCTTATACAATATTTCTTTTGCACACCACCCAATGTGCTGTGTTTTGTTTGGGCAGGTGGTTGTAAAGCAGCTTCCGTACATTAGTGGGTTTTTGTCTTTTTCCCCGAAGTGGTTATACGAGGGGCGTTCAAGTCAAACAAAGACTTAATTTTACAGCATAAAAACGGATGCTAGCGTGGCAGTGTTGGGTCGCTAGTGTGTCCCGTTACAGATTAACGGCGCACAAGTCGCGGGTCAGTCCAGAGACCGTTAATCAAGACGGCAGACCACAGTGTGCATGGAACAGTATGTAAAACGTGTTTCTTGTGAACAAAGGCGTAAAACTCACGGATATCTCCAGAAGACGGTGATGAGACGCAACAATGTTACAATGACTGCTGTATATCTGTCGGGGACGATCCCAGTCATGGTGGTCCCCAGCCCACAGCAGTTATTCCCGTGAACATCGTGTGGAACGCGTGATCCTGAATAATCGTGTTCCTCAGAGAGCAGCATTTCAGCACCGATGGCTAAAAATAAGTGAAGCAGGCTGTCCTAGAATGTTCCGGCGTACTGGCGAATCTTTCCAGGTGTTAGTTAAGCGCTGGGATGAGTATAAATGTAGTGTAGGGGAGAATGTCGCAAAATAAGTGCAGTTTCTTGAACAATTTATATTTTTTTGTGTATGATTATTTAATTGTATGCATTTCTGAAACAGATTGTAAGAGCTGGAGTGTATTCTATGACTAATGAGTCTGTGTCCGTTCTGATTGTACGGCTGTTTCAGAGAGCACAATCAGACGAGGTGGAGAAGATCGAAAAGCACATCAAATCATCTAAGGAAAAGGAGGGAGCCAAACCTTTGGACAAACCTGAACAGTAAGAAATGTCTCTCTTGCCCTGTCTCACATTTATTTATTTGTCAATCTGTTTTTTTTGTCTTTTTTTTTATCTCACACGCTCATGTCTGTCTGTCTAGCTCATATGTCTCTCTGTCTGTCTCTCCCTCAGTCTCTCATTTTGTGTTGTAACAGGTTTTGATAAACCATTTTTTTTCTCACCATGTTTGATTTTTGTGATTTTGATGTTTGGTGGTTTGTTTTTGGTCCCCTTTTACTGAATACACTCATGCCTTGATTTCTTTACAGGTTCTTGTTCCAGCTCTTCCAAATTCCCGAGTTCTCTGGAAGGGTCTTTTGTATTCTGTTTCAGTCCACGTTTTCCGAATGCATCTCCTCCGTCCAGCGTAAACTGGAAATCCTACAGAGAGTGTGTAAGGTCAGGGTGCTGCCCTCAGTCTCTGCTTATGCGCTACGATATCAGTCATTAGCAGTTATAGCTCCCATTTCTTTTACACTACAGATTCTGCAAAGTGGTTCCAGCGTGATGCGGATTCTGGGTCTGATTCTGGCCTTCGGGAACTTTATGAACGGAGGGAACAGAACCAGAGGACAAGCAGACGGCTTTGCTTTAGACATCCTTCCCAAGCTCAAAGACGTCAAAAGCAGCGTAAGCAGTGTCCCTCTCTCTCTCTCTCTCTCTCTCTCTCTCTCCTCATTCGCACACTTTTTTTTTCTAGCTTTGTTTTGGTGACACTGAATTATTTACTTATTTATTGTTCCTCAGGACAACACCCGAAGTCTGCTGTCTTACATCGTTGCCTACCACCTGCGACACTTTGATGAGGTATCGACATTGTTCACGCTCAACAGAAACTACTGTCAAGCATTAATATTGAGATGCAACATGTTTCAGAGATTTGATTTTATGTTGCTAAAGCTTCATTATAGTTGATGATCCTAATTAGAAATTATTTTTGCCACATCGTCACATTTTCTTCTGAAAATATAGCCACTGGTAGTGACTTATTTATTTTATTATTATTTTTTTTTTCTCTACTCCCTCATGACAAAAAGAAAGAACCCGATCTGACGAGCGTTTTGGTACTGTATGTCGCAGGATTAACGATGTTGTGATGTCAAGTTTTCTAAATAATTTTAAATTGACTGGATAAGGGCCTCTGCAAAATGCCACAAATGTAATGTAAATTTGCATATTTCATTAGTTAATTAACACATGTGACTGTTCACACGAGTACTGAAATCTTGATCTGTGCTATTTATTAATGAGGTAATTTAATTAATCAACAAGAACACACACACACAAACACACACACATCCCCAAACATCATTTTATTTCCCCAGATGTTTTCTCTTTTTTTTTTTTTTTTTTTTGCTGCTGCTGCTGTTTCACATTCATTATAGAGGATCAGAATGAGAGTTGTTTAGGGTTTAATCTTTCTCTTGTGTGTCTGTTCACACTTGCGTTAATGGAAGGGGTGTAACGGTACACAGAATTCTAGTATGATTTAATTTCGGTAGTTCGGGGGAAGAAATGCGAAATATAGCATCACTTGTCATTTGAAAATAAATCATATTAACATTGTTTATTATTAACGTTTGTAAACGTCAACAGTTCACATTTTCAAAACAATTTTGAATAAAATGCCTACTTGGTTAAAAATATATATAAAAATCATAATAAAAAAAAGAAATCAATGCAATACACATGTTGATTAAATAGAGTAATCAATTAAATTGGCACAAATTAAGTTAATTAAATAAATAGAAAACATTTTATTAAATAGGTTGTTTTGTAGACCCCTTTCAGGGAATACAAGAATTGCATTTGGTACACGTGCACCGTACCGTAACGGTTTGGTACAAATACATGCACCGTTACACCCTTAGTAAATGGTGAGGGGCAGTCTTGTTCTCAGCCACACAGCATGGCCTGCTCTTCCTATAATAATGTAAACTTCTGCTTTCACACAACCAGCAGCACCACTTCAAAGACTGTGTGTGTGTGTGTGTGTATTTAAAGAACCTGTGTTTCACCCCCCCCGCTGAGTGCCAAAACGTTTACTTTTAAGTGCCTTGGTACATTTGTTTCTGAATCACTTGAGCGCACAAAATTAAAACACAGCATGTTGGTGTGTGTGTGTCTGTGTGTGTGTGTGTGTGTGTGTGTGTGTGTGTGTGTGTGTCTCAGGACGCCGGCCGGGAGACATGTGTATATCCTCTGCCTGAGCCGCACGACCTGTTCCAGGCATCTCAGATGAAGTTCGAGGATTTCACTAAAGATCTGCTGAAGCTGCGAAAGGACCTGCGAGGTAAAACACATCACCTCAGAGCCACCAACCAAACTATTTCTCACTCACTCATACTCTTTCTACATTTAATGTATTTCTGTATTTGTACTAGTTGTGTGAATCTTCACTGGCTTCACGATTCGACCAATATTTTGTTATTGTATTTCCATTTAGAGAGACTTTTACTTTAACTTTACTACATTTTAAAGTTAAATATCTTTTTTTTTTTTACTCAACTACATTTTGTAAAATCAGTCGTTCCTTTATATTTGTGTGGATAAAAACTGGTTAAACACGCAGCAAGCCACCAATCAGGGTTTGAAACATTTTTGATTGGCGCTTGGTGGTATCTACTTATCACCAACATTCAGTTCAGTGTCAGTTCAACAGCAAGCAGAACATTTAGAGAGGAATTAATGATGGAAGAAACTTGACTCGAACTCGCCACAACCCCTGTGGCTTTATTTACCAGATGTGTTTATTTTGAAGTAGAAACGGTTTTGGGCTCATTATATCAGTCTGTTTAACTCATTAATATCATTCTATTAATAGATTAGTGTGCTAAGAGTAACATTGCTTTATTAACTCCCTTTACAGTATGTGAAAACAGTCTTGTGACAAAAAATGTAACTGAGACAATGTCTATTGTGAAAAGCGCTATAGAAATAAACATGAACTTGAACAAAAAATTATAATAACATTATAGCCATAATAAATCATAATACATTGGATACTTAAGTAAATTTAAAGTCAAATGTATTTTGTACTTTTTCTTAAGTGAAAGTTTAATGGAAGTACTTTTATGCAGTAATATTTTAGTGTCTCTCTATTTTAACTCACGTCCATGGTTTACATTACATTTACATTGTTTTAAGGATCGGCTCTGAGCCCTTTCCTGTTTGCAGTAGTGATGGACAGGTTGATGGACGAGGTCAGACAGGAGTCTCTGTGGACTATGATATTTGCAGATGATATTGTGATTTGTGGTGAGAGTAGGGCGCAGGTTGAGAAGAGCCTGGAGAGGTAGAGGTATGCGCTGGAGAGAAGGGGAATGAAAGTCAGTAGGAGTAAGACAGAGTACATGTGTGTGAATGAGAGGGAGGGCAGTGGAGTGGTGCGGTTGCAGGGAGAAGAGGTGGAGAAGTGGAGGAATTCAGGTACCTGGGGTCAACAGTGCAAAGTAATGGAGAGTGTGTTAGAGAAGTGAAGAAAAGAGTGCAGGCTGGGTGGAGTGGGTGGAGAAGAGTGATAGCAGGAGTGATTTGTGATAGAAGAGTATCTGTGAGAGTGAAAGGGAAAGTTTATAGGACTGTGGTGAGACCGGAGATGTTGTAGGTTTAGAGACAGTGGCATTGAGTAAAAGACAAGAGGTGGAGCAGGAGGTAGCAGAGCTGAAGATGTTGAGGGTTTTGTTTGAAGTGATGACGATGGACAGGATTAGAAATGAGTTTATTAGAGGGACAGCTCATGAGACGTTTTGGAGACAAGGTGAGGGAGGTGCGATTGAGATGGTTTGGACATGTGCAGAGGAGGGACACGGGGTATATCGGTAGGAGAATGCTGAGGATGGAGCCACCAGGAAGGAGGAAAAGAGGAGGTTTATGGATGTGGTGAAGGAAGACATGGTAGTGGGTTTAAAAAAGGCAGATGTAAAGGACAGGAGGGTATGGAGATGGATGATTCACTGTGGTTATGCCCAGATCTCAAATTATAACATACATTTTCACTCACTTTGTCGTTTCGCCTCCGACCGAATGACCTCACTGTGGCTATAATGGATTACTGTCTATTACTGCATCAATGCAGGATCATCTACGTTCACTTCGTGAGGCATCTTTCTTTGTAATGGATCAGTCTCTTAACTTGCTTCCGTCTTCATTTTCCCTTTTTTTTTGTCTTCAGCTGCGAACATTATGCGTTCAGCACCCCCACATATTTATTTGCCACACATCGGCTTTACGGCGCTGATCATCTTAGATAAATCAGTGTTCATTTGAAGTCAATTAGAAAGTGAGAAACACCACGTCTCGAAGCTCTGAACGTCCCTTCTGTCTCGAATCGATGGCTGAGACAAATTTTAAGCCGTGTCTGCGTCATCTCTGCTCATAAAGGCTTTTGCGTGTCGCAGATCTCGCCCATCATCTGCTGGTTGCATTTAGGCTCCTTGTAGCATCTGATGTGAACCATCTGGCCCCACAGCCCTGTTCCCCGATTGCAATCCTGAGTGCTGATTTGAGTTTTCACTGAGGCAAGGCAATCTCCTTACCCCCTATCAGAGCTGATACGACTCTTTTGTTGATCTGATGCACTCTGAGCACACTTGCCAGGAGTTTTTAAATCTTGAAACACCTGCTAAAAGATTTTTCTCAGCATAGTTGAAATGTACTTAAGCAGTGTTAAAATTAAATAGAAATTTCAATTCATTTTTTTTTTTAACAATGCAAATTGTCTCAAAGCACATTTACAGACAACGTGGTTATAAAAGAACGTATAAGTTTGTTCCTTATAATATAAAAGCATGTCCCTAACGAGTGAGCCAGTGGCGACTCCCTGGAGCTACAGTACGTCTACCCTTATCTAGATAGATTTGAAAATGGCATTTTAGTCTAAAAAGGCTTTGCGTCCATGCTTTTATTTTCAATCATTTCCCAAAAGTTGCTCATCCGCTCCAAAATGTCTGAAAGCGCCTACGTCCCTGTATTGAGCACTAGCAAAATGTAAGACGCTTCGGCCAGTGTCAATTCCGTACGCCGTTTATTTAATTTCCGGGTCTTTGAAACGTCACACCAATGACTAAAAATGTTTTTGGAAAATCCTTAGTCAAATTGATCCAATTTGGTGTTTTGTTTTTTTGTTTTTTCCCAAAAAAAAGTTTTTGTTGATTTGAAGACGGCGTCTCGGTGTGGACCGAAGGTCAAAATGGAGAGAAAATGATGCGTTCCTAAGCGAAAACGCATTAGTGCGGACATTGCCTCAGATGGCATTACAAAACCTTAAGAGGAACCAGACTCAAAAATGACCCCATCCTCATCTTGGTGGCACTGAATGTTTATTCATTATAGTTCCATCATTAAGGTGTTCAGTGATTAAATGCAAGCGGAGGTCCTGAGCCACGGTGGCAGACTGTTGACACAAACAGTCCTAATCCATCCTCAGCGTTGAATCTCTAGGTCACTGAAGCACAGAATGATTCGATATGAATATGAAGAGAGGAAAGGGACAGGAACACTTGTCACTGGTACCTCAGGAGCATGTCTAAAGTGTTGTAATAAAAACGAGATGTGTATAAAGGAAAAGTGGCTAGCTAATTATAACCCTAGATATGAAATGATTTCGGCTCTTGACGTTCAAGTTAAAATTTAAATCAAGAGTCAAGAAGCTTTTTGTCATTGTCATTTCAACCACATAAAGCTGACTCTGTACACAGTGTAGAGAGACAACGTTTCTCCAGAACCCTGGTGCTACATGACCCAACCCAGAGCTACATGACGCGACACAACCCAGAGCTACATGACGCGTCACAACCCAGAGCTACACGACGCGACGCAACCCAGAGCTACATGACGCGACGCAACCCAGAGCTA
>JAAIIK010000113.1:1172152-1182977 GCA_014706435.1 Silurus glanis
ATATATATATATATATATATATATATATATATATATATAATATTTCCAATACAGTAAAGCAGAGCAGTTTGGCTACACACACACTGGCATCTCCTCTATGTATCCGAGCTTGTGTTACGAGTCAGACGCCTGGGGAAAACGCTGGTGTAAACCCTTGATAAGTGAAGGGCGTCTGCACACACTGAAGCGCGAGTCCCGGCCAAGCTCTCTGTCCCTGTGTGCAACCAGCTTCAGTCACACTGCATATCTTTAATATCCACGTTAATGAAATATTAGGATGTGCACACAGGCTCATATACGCATAATTATTTTTTTTTTCCTCTCTCTCTTTCATTGTCAGCACATCTGTTCCATGTTTGTAAAATAACTGCATTGCTTAATGCTTAAATGTTGTTTGTTTTAGTTTTTTTAAGTGCTCATATTTGTTTCCTCTCTGTTTTGCAGCTAAACAAGAACTGGAGGCCCAGGAAACCCAGCTAAAAGAAACCCACAAATCGTAAGGAGCCTTTCAGTCTGTGTTTGTATGTTCTGAGTCAGCCTCACATCACTGAAGATATGAGTCAACAGTGGAGGTGTTGGAGTTTCTTTGATGAATCCATATACGAATGTGTTCAATTTATTACTGTGCCAAATATTTTGAGAAGTAACACCAAAATCTTTCAGCTTGTGAAATTAGAATAGGAAGACCATTAGGAAAATGGCTGTATTAACACACACACACACACACACACACACACACACACAGTTTGACACCTGTCCGTTAGATTCACATGTGCTTTTTGAACATCCCATTCCACATTAAGTCCCTACTTGCTGTTGCAATAACTTCTACTCTTCTAGGAAGCTGTTCCTCTAGATTTTAGGGAGATTTGTGCTCATCCAGTTACAAGTGTGTTAGTAAAGTCAGGTGCTGATGTAGGTGAGGTGAGGAGGTCTGGAGTGCAATCAGCGTTCCTATTCAGTTTTCAGTAACTTTGAGGGTCAAAACTCTATAGCAGGAGATCTTCGAATCCAACCCATGAAAGCTTCTTCATGCAGCTGGCTTTGTGCGTAGCAGCATTGTCATGCCGGATTAAGTGTGGGTCTCCGAGTTTAAATGTTACGCTAGCACATCCGAAGACCTCCTATACAATTGTGTGCTTTCAATTTTGTGTGTAATACAATCAGGGGAAGAACCTTATACAGCTGAAAAAGGTCAGGTGTCCCAATACTTTTGTCCATATAATATATGTATACTAGTGAGGTCAGGCACTGATGTAGAATGCGGTCAATGATGCATTCGATGTGTAATATTTAGTCGTAAGCATAAAGATGAGCCAAAAAAAATGACAGTAAAGTAAAAGCTAAACTGCCAAAGGTCATCTCTTCAACAGTCCAAAGTTGTTCTGGTTGTTTATTTGCTTAATTATATTCTTCTTTAAAGCCCAAGATCGCGAGTATTCGAAGCGTTTTGATTCTGCTTATTGTCAGAGTTTACTTCTTATGTCATTCTGAAGATTTTCCCTGCTGTTGTCATCTCTGGCTTGTTTATTAGGGATCTAACTTGACATCCGGGTTTTTATAAAGTCGCTCTGTGACTATTTCTATTGCGAACAGCACTATCCAGATATAATGGCATTGAAATAGTTTTTAGCTCTATGACTATGAGGAATAGATCAATTCTGCCTCCATATGTGTATACTGCAAGTACAACTCCGTTGTGAGGCCAGTCGATGTGGTTTAGCAGCTCCAGGAGATATAAAAATAATTTCTGTTTTCTAAAGCAAGTCCCATCGGCTGCATTACCTCATTGTTGTTGAAATGCACACGGTAACAACATAAGGTCTATGTTGCTATATATATTAAAGAACAACAGGTTGCCCACATAATGTGGGTTGTTCAGGTTGTAAATTTGGCTTTCTGGTATGAAGTTGAAGCTCGGATTCACAGACAGTATAAACATGTCTATAGACGGAGTTTAACCAGAGAAAACATTGAGTCAATGTAAAGCTGCACATACCCACACGTTTTATGGGCCATTACAATAAACTCAGTAAAACGTCAGGTAGGTCCGGCGCTGACCGACATGACCTCATCTCGCCATCCCGCGCCGTCTGTTTATCCCCGTTCGAACCCGACGTATCTCCAGCCAAGAGTTTTGGGCTCACAGATGGCGAAGGCAGCACAGCCTCCATCCTCCACAGCAACAGTTCCTCACATTTTCCTAAAGACAAATTAGTTTAAATTTACTTGAAGCTTTCTCATTATAATTCTGTGAAGAAAAGCTGTAGCTGTAGGGCGGCCCTGTGGAGAAGTAGCAAGGCGACGTGCTAAGGAGTCGTGCTGTAATGTTTGGGGCAACACATGATCTATGAAATTTGACGTGTAGTCAAAACACCAGAGTGGCGGTAATTAAGTTACAGAGCAAAAAAAAAAAAAAAAGAAGGCCGCTCACATAGCTCTGAAATGCGCCTCAGGTTTCACTGGAGTTTATTCCGAATTTGAGACTTGAACAGTGGCTTGTATGGTGAACAGCGGGGTTTGGGTTCAGGGTGGCAGTAAAAGAAAAAAGACTCATAAATGTCTCATCAGATATATTTACAGGAAATAAGCACTAAAGGGCCAGCTACAGGTCTGGATTGCTTTGCACAGTCATGTCCGAAAAGTGTATTATACGACAACGTATCATTACTGTTATCAAGACTTGTAGTTTAAAAGTAACCCGCCTCATCTTTTTACAGTGTATATTTAAAGCCTGGATTCTGTCACATTCCTCGAAATGGAATGACTGCTGCTTTTGATTCAATGTTAATCGAGTGCACATTGTGGTGCCTTATTTTGTTTGCAGTCTAATTGTATTTCTATTTCGCATTCCTGGCTATCATAAGTTAAGCCTTCTTCACTTCCCATGCTGGTTGTGAAACAAACCAAACGTGAATTCGTTTACGTTCTTCGAACAGAAGAATATGGACAATATGGAATCAAAGTATGTTGTGATTAATTTATACATGAAATGGGGATCTTGCAGAATATTTCTATTAAGTAACAGAAAAACCTTGTTTAAATGCATTGTGTGGTTTTATTCCAACTCAATTTTTTTTTTTTATTATTCTATGAATCACATCAGATGGAAAAAATTAACAATTTTTTTTAAAATGTTTAATATATACAATTAATATAATTTATAATATTTATTAATAATTCAGTGTGTGTGTGTGTGTATAGATAGATAGATAGATAGATAGATAGATAGATAGATAGATAGATAGATAGATACAGTGCCTTGCGAAAGTATTCGGGCCCCTTGAACCTTGCGACCTTTTGCCACATTTCAGGCTTCAAACATAAAGATATAAAAGTGTAATTTTTTGTGAAGAATCAACAACAAGTGGGACACAATCATGAAGTGGAACGAAATTTATTGGATATCTCAAACTTTTTTAACAAATAAAAAACTGAAAAACTGGGCGTGCAAAATTATTCAGCCCCCTTAAGTTAATACTTTGTAGCGCCACCTTTTGCTGCGATTACAGCTGTAAGTCGCTTGGGGTATGTCTCTATCAGTTTTGCACATCGAGAGACTGAAATCTTTGCCCATTCCTCCTTGCAAAACAGCTCGAGCTCAGTGAGGTTGGATGGAGAGCATTTGTGAACAGCAGTTTTCAGTTCTTTCCACAGATTCTTGATTGGATTCAGGTCTGGACTTTGACTTGGCCATTCTAACACCTGGATATGTTTATTTGTGAACCATTCCATTGTAGATTTTGCTTTATGTTTTGGATCATTGTCTTGTTGGAAGACAAATCTCCGTCCCAGTCTCAGGTCTTTTGCAGACTCCATCAGGTTTTCTTCCAGAATGGTCCTGTATTTGGCTCCATCCATCTTCCCATCAATTTTAACCATCTTCCCTGTCCCTGCTGAAGAAAAGCAGGCCCAAACCATGATGCTGCCACCACCATGTTTGACAGTGGGGATGGTGTGTTCAGGGTGATGAGCTGTGTTGCTTTTACGCCAAACATAACGTTTTGCATTGTTGCCAAAAAGTTCGATTTTGGTTTCATCTGACCAGAGCACCTTCTTCCACATGTTTGGTGTGTCTCCCAGGTGGCTTGTGGCAAACTTTAAACGACACTTTTTATGGATATCTTTAAGTAATGGCTTTCTTCTTGCCACTCTTCCATAAAGGCCAGATTTGTGCAGTATACGACTGATTGTTGTCCTATGGACAGAGTCTCCCACCTCAGCTGTAGATCTCTGCAGTTCATCCAGAGTGATCATGGGCCTCTTGGCTGCATCTCTGATCAGTCTTCTCCTTGTATGAGCTGAAAATTTAGAGGGACGGCCAGGTCTTGGTAGATTTGCAGTGGTCTGATACTCCTTCCATTTCAATATTATTGCTTGCACAGTGCTCCTTGGGATGTTTAAAGCTTGGGAAATCTTTTTGTATCCAAATCCGGCTTTAAACTTCTCCACAACAGTATCTCGGAACTGCCTGGTGTGTTCCTTGTTCTTCATGATGCTCTCTGCGCTTTAAACGGACCTCTGAGACTATCACAGTGCAGGTGCATTTATACGGAGACTTGATTACACACAGGTGGATTCTATTTATTATCATTAGTCATTTAGGTCAACATTGGATCATTCAGAGATCCTCACTGAACTTCTGGAGAGAGTTTGCTGCACTGAAAGTAAGGGGGCTGAATAATTTTGCACGCCCAATTTTTCAGTTTTTTATTTGTTAAAAAAGTTTGAGATATCCAATAAATTTCGTTCCACTTCATGATTGTGTCCCACTTGTTGTTGATTCTTCACAAAAAATTACAGTTTTATATCTTTATGTTTGAAGCCTGAAATGTGGCAAAAGGTCGCAAAGTTCAAGGGGGCCGAATACTTTCGCAAGGCACTGTATGTGTGTGTGTGTATGTGTGTATGTATATATATATATATGTGTGTGTGTGTGTGTGTGTGTGTGTGTGTGTGTGTGTATGTATGTATGTGTATATGTATGTGTGTGTGTATATGTATGTGTATATATATATATGTGTGTATATAAATATTTAAATCAGTTTAATATCAGTGGAGTTAATTCAATTCACTTCAATTCATTTTTGATCTCGGACATAAACATTCATATCAGAAATGGATAAAAACTTATTACATTTAAAAAAGGCTATAGAAAGTCTTAGATTAGCATTAATGTATTTAAATAAATATGAAAGCCTGCAATTTGAATCACATTAACTTTACAGATCATTATTATAATACTTTCTCCTCCCTACTCTATTTCACTTTTTTACTATTTCTTCTCCATCAGGTTTTTGGAGTTGAGCCTGTTCTTCTCTGTGAAGCCCAAGAGTGGCGAGAAAGAGGTTTCACCCAACACGTTCTTCTCAGTGTGGCACGAGTTCTCCACCGATTTCAAAGACCTGTGGAAGAAGGAGAACAAGGTGATCCTGCAGGAAAGGTGAGTAAACTCTCCTAGTGGAATAAAAGTGGCAGAGAGTCTGTTTAGTCCTCTTTTGCCATTGAGCGTGCTTTGTTTAGTCCAGGATCTGGAGCGGTCATAAGCGCTAATCTCTCAGGAATGGCAAAAAAAAAAAAAACGGTACACACAACAGGAGCCTGTAAGGCCGCGTTTACCGTCGTAATGCTTCTCTCAATTTGAGGTGCGTTCCTGCTGGTTCATCGGGTCTCAGGCCGATTTAGAAAGTGTTTTATACAATAGTCCTCTTCACAACATGGCTCTGTAAACATTTCTGTTTCTGTGTAAGAAGTAGCAGCATGGAGGAGGAGGGGTGAAGGTGTGTTGGCAGAGCTGTGATGGAGTGCTCCGTTACTTTATACTCTTCTTCATGCTCGTCAGCCTTTTGTTTGCAGTAAGATTTACATTTCTGAGGTGAGAGATGTGGAGGGTCTCGTCTCGCTCTCTCCCATGGGGACCGCTGAAGGGCTTTAGATCAGAAAACAGCTCGGGGTCAAATTTGTTGCAGCTCACACCCGTTCCGGTCCGATTGATGGACGCCGGCTTTGTAGTGACAGCCGCAAGTGGCCTCCGCAGCATTCCACGCGTTAGAGATTCCGTCACGGAAATGAATCTTCACCGCCAGCCCACACGTATGATTTAAAACAACTTGTATTTTTGGTTTCTTTCAATCCACAGCCTGTATAAAGTATCCGATCGACCAAGAATTACATTTATACGTTTCCTCTTACGCCAAATGTAATCTATCAACCAAGATTTATTTCCTCCTTATACTTGTGTTGCTTAAGCAGTGGAAACATATGAACCCCCAGTTCAGCATTGTGCAAAGTCATACCTTAGTCATCACACGCTCATGTTAAGACAGATTTATCCATAGAACATCCACGGGATCATTTACACACACACCTCGTTCAGAGACGTCCGTTTCATACGAGCTCCCAAGACTCGTCAACGTGTAGCTTAGTCGATCAGCTTTATATCTAATAATTGACCAGAGTTCTTCAGATATAAAATATTTGATTTAAACCAATAATATTTTAATAAATCCATAAATAAGAACTTGAATATCTATTACAGTGGTCCCTAACCCCCAGGCCGCGGATCGGCACCGGTCCATGGGTCAATTGATCCCAGGCCACACAAAGAATACATAACTTACATTATTTCCGTTTTATTTATTATCTGATTCTGAACGATGTTTTATTTTGGATATTTACCAGATTCTCTTCGCCACATTGGTCTATGACTCATTCTTGATGCATGTCTTGATGCCTCGGTCACATGTCTTACCTCCATGTATCATTTTAGCGGTAATGTATTATGTAGCGGCCGGAGCAGCCCCTTTAAGAAGGTAGCGGACCTAAAATGAAACCCCCAAGCTAGCAAAATGAACAAAAAACAACACGGTGGATTCACGTTTATTATTATATTTGGAAAATACCAGTTTTTATGCCGGTCGAATCATTTTATTTTGTTGTATTTATCCACCACACCTGGCGTGAAGATATTGTCCGACATTAATCCGGTCCGTGGCGCAAAAAAGGTTGGGGACCGCTGATCTATGAGATGTCATTTGGAGATTAAAATTTGGAAATATTCCAAGTTGGAAACTTACCAGGAATTTAGATAAATTTATTGGAATTAATTAGAAATGTGTAATTGCATATAAAATCATATACAAACGTAAATCTAAAAATTTTGTTAGCTCATAAGCTGACATGCATGCAAACTCATACAGATTTAAAAATAAAGTTTTTGACTTTGATTTAATTTAGTATGATTTTTTCTGAATACTCACCAAGATGGACATTTTCTGACATTATTTTGTGTGCAGGATTAAAAAAATGTGTGTGGATGAATTATGGATGAATGTGCAGTGCATGTAGGGGGTGTGGCCTCAGTGGAGCTGTAGAAAATGTGCTGTGTGCATGTGATTGATGAATACGCAGGGTAGAAATGAACAAAGATGATCCTTCAAGATTTCTATTCACCTGCATTTAAGTGCCCCGTCATTGGCTAACCTGCGATTTTGTAAATGCCCGGGTTATTCCCATGAATTCCCATATATTCCGTGGAAAGTGCCCATATTAATTTCCATGGAAAGTTTCCAGTCTTGAAAATTCCTGGAATTTTGCAGCCCTAGAGAAGCCAATGAATTAGAAGAAAAGTAATGGCACCCTGTAAAAGGCAGGAAATTGAGTCTGCTTATGAAAGTACAGCAGAAGTGCTGCAGAGTCACAACTGCAATAGTGAATGTAATGGTGTCATTTTTAAAGAAATGCTTTTTTTTTTTTTTTTTTTTGGTTTGTTTCTTTCAGCTTTTTGTGATCTTTGATACCTGCATTATACCTTTGGCCCTAAGGGGGTAATACTTGGTAATTTATTGATGTTTGGTTTTTCAGCATGGGTATGGATAATTTTTTTTTATTTAATTTTATTAGTTGTTTTCTTGTATTTTGTTAGTTCAGTTTGCAATATCTTTAAAACCATTTCCACACAATTTACTAAATGATTAACTAACTAAATGAGTTAGTTACATAGTTTACACTATACACATAGTTTACACTATAGTTACATAGTTTGGGTTGGTAATGTTTGTACTGTCCATTAAAAAAAAATAAATAAATAAAGTGCTTAACTAAACAATATCAGATAATCTTGAATGTCCAAACCTTGGGCTGTAACCGGACTGTGATCCTGACTTGAAACTCTGGTTTCTGGCCTCAGAAGGAAGTTATTCAGTTTCAAGAAGGGGCTGTTATTTAAATTTTTTATTTTTTAAGCCTTTAGTGGTGTCCTTTTGTGCATTTTACTCCATACAGTGTCATGCAGTAGCAGAAACCATAAAGAGCATGTGTGAGAAATAACAGGTTAATGTGAGATGATTTGCAGATATGAGCTTCACTCGCATGGCAGCTCCAGACTTTAATATCCAGTGGAAGGGGGGAAAAAAAAGAAAAACAAATTTGAGACAGCAAACACGTCTTGGCTGATTAATGGCATTTCGGCTTACGAAGAAATGTATACATTTTATTTTTCACCAACTCGTTCCTTTAAGTTGCTTCTGTCATTGGGGATACTTTTACAGTGCTTGGCCCCCTGTTAATATCAGCACTGGACCATTTCTCCTGCACCGTCTGACATACCTGCTAACCCCAAAGCTCTCGGGTTTATTTTTCTTGTCTAACGGCTGTTGAGTGTAACTGTGGTCCGTATAAAGAGATCCACTCCTCCCGGCACAACCCACCTGCATACGCACCTCTGCTTTTCCCAAAAACTTGTGCCATGTGTTTAATATTATATTATATCTGCTGTCTTCATTGAAATGCGGGGAGCTTGTGAAATGACCCGGGAATTATTTTTCTAACCCCCGATAATGAAAAGAAGACTTGATTCGATACAGTTAGCTTCAAGTGGTTTCGATGAGGTTTCGTGATAAGGCCGAGAGTTCAACAGGTACAAATTAGGCCGGTCTGCAAAACAGAGAGGAGCACAGAGGCTCCTCCATTATTCATAAGGAAGCACCGCAAAAAGCACGAGCGGCCGTATCGGACTGTATCTGTCCCAGTATGTACAGTTCCGATCGGGTTTCTTACTTTCTCTCTCTTTCTTTCCTTTCGAAAGCCCCCTCTTTTTCTTCTGCGCTTAACTCATTCAGCATACAGGCTTTTGGACTCCGGGCTCTGACGGACTCTGCGGAAGCGGGTTCTTAAAAAAAAAAATAAATATTGCCAGGTCCATAATTCTTTGTTTCAACTTTTGTCTTTGAACAAGCCGCCTCTGAATTAATGCTAAGATCTCGGATTCCTGATCATTTCTTTTCTCTTTATCGGTGTCTGCTGTCTTGCCTTGAGCTTTTTTTTTTTTTTGGTTGTTTGTTATTTATTATAATAAATAAATATAAAAGCTGTATGCTGCCTACATGGCATTCAAGACTAAGCTTTGCTGCTTGATCTCAATAATAAAACGAGTGAATAAAACAAGTGTACGGATGTAAAAATGGATCAAAATAGTCCTCTGCAGGGTCAAACGTCAGAAATCATGCTGCTTACATGTCCATAATCTAGAACGTCAAGCTTTTTTTCTGTCCTTGTTAGTCCATGAGTGGTATTTCCTGTTATTGATGAATTAAAGCTATTTAATATTTTTTTTAAAAAGTTAAACTATATACAGTGTATATATCATTTTATTCATTTTTTGGAAAACCTAATCTGTTCCAGCATGACACTTTTGCTGTGCGCAAAGCCAGCGCCATGAAGGTTTGGAGTGGACGATCTCCTGCTATAGAGCTCTGACCTCAACCCTATTGAACACCTTTGGGATTAATGTGAATGCTGACTGCACTCCAGGCCTCCACTCCTCACATACATCAGTACCTGATTTTTTTCTAACACCCCTTGTGGATGAATGAACATAGATCTCCACAAGCACACTCCAAAATCTAGTGTAACTTCTTCCCATAAGAGTGGCGGTTCAAACGGGGACTAAATGTGAAATAAGATGTTCAAAAAGAACAGGAAAATCGTTCCAGTTGAATCCAAGTCAAATGCAGTTTCCCACCCCGGAGTTCACGCCCTACAGAGTTGTATAAAGGACTGAAAGGATCTGTGTTGCCTTTGGCAGGATGGAGCGGCTTCTTCAGTTGCAGCTATTGTCCCCGTGACACTTTTTTTCCTGAATAGTATCGCTTAGCAGAGCTGCATGCGCGATGTGCTCGTGAATGATTTATGAGCCGATCTCAGCCAGCGGGAAAGAGCACTCGTCCTCTTTCAGCGTGTCCGTTCTCCCGTCTGCGCTGCACGCCACTCCTCTGCGATGAGGTGCCACTTTGCTGAACAGAGCGCCTCTTTATCAGACGGGGCGAAGTGACAGCTTTTGACTCTTTAAGTGCGCCTCTCTCAATAGCCCCCCTGAGCACCGAGACATTAGATAGATTAGTTCCCACCGGCAGACGCGGCAGTGTTGCCTTTCTCCTGACATTTGCTGCCCCTCTTAATCAGGAGATCTGTCTCTAAAGTGTTTGTCTTCGCTCTCCAATGGCACCTAAAGCCCCAAAGAATTTCCCCCGCCTCTGTGTCACTCAGCCCCAATTTGTCATGAATCGTCGTCGTTGCTCTCTTCAGTAGAAAAGGGGGGCGTTAAAAGGCGTCTGCGCACCAAATCCAGAGAAACACCAGTTCTATTTTATTTATTGTTCTTCTTGTCCATGCTTTATTTATATATATATATATATATTCCATTATCTTCATTGTCTTCTATTTATCATACTTCAGTTCTCTCTATATAAGAAACAGCTATTCGAGCGTGTGTGTGTGTGTGTGTGTGTGTGTGTGTGTGTGTGTGTGTGTGTGTGTGTGTGTGTGT
>JAAIIK010000113.1:1182987-1194955 GCA_014706435.1 Silurus glanis
TGTGTGTGTGTGTGTGTGTGTGTGTGTGTGTGTGTGTGTGTGTGTGTATAAGTTGACCCCAGTCTCAGGAGGGAGCTCAGATGTTTATTTGTTTCTCTAACCCTCCGTCTGCTTAAAGGCTCGACTTAGCCAAACACAGGCTTAAGTGGAACAGCCTCGAGCAGTAAGATACTCTACTTTCTCCTCAAAACAGCACTCAGCCAAAGTGGACATCACTCGCCGACATCGTTAAAGAGTCCAGTTTCCCCACCGAGCTTCACCCTGGTGCGCTTCGCACTGGGAATGCTCCATTCACGGCGAACGAAGTAGACCATAGGCTAGAAAGCGGCCTGCGTTTCGTTCCGTAAGTGTTGCGAATGCGAACATGGCGTCAGGGTTAAGTGCGTTTCTCTCTGTTATTGCACTTTATTATAAGGGTGAAATATTGAAGAGCTAGAAAAGCACTTTCAGAGCTGGAGATTACAGTGTTAGACTTTGACCTGTGCTGTCTCTCATTTCTGGTGAACTCACTTAAGCTTGCTAGTAGGAATGTGGAGCTCTGTGCCACTCCGTCAGAATGACTGCAGCGTTTGTGGAGATGAAGGACAGCAAATGTTCAAATAAGATCAGTATAGATTGGACATAGTGTCTGTAACTTACACCTTTACCTGTAGACTGACCAGCTGCATCTTCACGACAAAGTTTAAGCTTGGATTCATGTGTGGCAAAAAAAATCCAACCAAATTGTGTTTTATATAGAATGCAGTTACCAGTGGTGGATGTACACAAGCCATGTAGTTGAGTTAAAGTAGAGATACAGTATGTAAAGTATTATCCCAGTGAAAGTGCTCACTTTAAACTCTCACTTGAGTAAAAGTACAAAAGTATTTGCCTTCAAATGTACTTAAGTATCCAAAGTACTATGATTTATTACAATAATCTATTAATAGAATGATATTAAGGAGTTAAACACTGATAATCATTAAAATTATCGATTTAAATGTAAAAAATCAATCGTGTGAATGAGGCCACGGGTGGTGTTGCGAGTTCGAGTCAGGAGTTTCTTCCATCATATATTCCTCTCAAAATGTCCTGCTTCCTGTTGAACTGATGCTGAATTGTATTTTGGGAGGAACTGGGAGCAACTGATTTCAACTTCAAGTGAAGTTGAAGTAAAAGTCTTCCCAAATGGAAATAATTCAGTAAAGTACAGATACACAAAAAAAGCTACTCAAGTGCAGTAAATACATTTACTTCCTTACTGACCACCACTGCTCAGTTACAGAGCCAGTGTATACTGTATACCATGCAAATGGGAAAGCCGTAACTCAGTGGTTCTCTAAAGCCCTTGCAGGCATCCTAAAGTACAGGAACATTTTTTGTGCATTAATTTCAATAAAAGAAGGGCAGAGTATAGATTTGATTAATTTCTTGTCTAATTTCTTGACCTTTTGTGAGAATCTGTGCCAAGTCTCTCACCATCCTCATTTATTTTTTATTTTTTCCCTCCTCTCATGAAGTAACAAATCATTCAGTTTATCATGTTGGAAACGCCCAAAATATTTCATCATACTGTTACAAGATGCTGACACTGGAGACTCCCAACACTGCTAAATAATCTGTATTAATTAAAACTTAATCTACCGTATTTTCCGGACTACAAGCCGCTACTTTTTCCCCACGCTTTGAACGCCACGGCTTAAACAACGAAGCGGCTTATTTATGGATTTTTCTGGGGTTTTACCCGGTTTCACAAACTTCAAGCCATGAAATTGCGGAACGGGTTCAGGTGAACCAATGAAATTCTTTATATTAAATCAGATGCGCTCCCACTGAAACGGGCCGCACCACATCATAAATATGGATGAGGTTCCGCTGACGTTTGACCTGCCGCTCACTCGAACTGTCTACAGGAAATGCGAATCATTCGTCACGCTGAAAACAACCGGGCATGAAAAAACGCACTTCACCTGTGTTCTGAGCTGCACGGCATCGGGAGAAAAGCTTCACCGATGGTGATTTTTAAACGCACGACGATGCCAAAAGATAAACTCCCGAGAGAAATAGTTGTGAAAGGAAGGAGGAAGACAGTGAACAATGACTTTCTTGGTAGGCTACTGTTTAGATACAAGCCGTGTAACAGACACTGTCTTTCCTTAAAGCCTGTGTAAAGTTCATTAGTTTCAGTGTAGGAACCTGCGGCTTATAGACAGGTGCGGCGTATTTATGTTCAAAATAAAAATCTTTGTCAAATTCAGTGGGTGCGGCTTATATTTGGGTGCGCTTAATAGTCCGGAAATTACAGTAATATATTGCTTCTAGATGTACTGAGAGATCTGATCTTAAGTTCCTCAGCACAGATTTGTGAAATAAACATATCCGGGTTCCTTGGGTCCTCAGGATGCTTTTAGAGCAATACTAAATGTGTTTTGAGTCAAAGGGCCCTTCTTGACTCAAGGGCCCCGTTGCATTGTGATTTCACTGCATATGGGAAACACTGACTTCCATTACAAACCACTACAAAACCATGAGGAACCAATAGAAAACTGTAATGTTTCCTTTTTTTTTTTTTCCAGCAGGTTTGTATCTGCGGAGCTGTTAGTGCTCTGCATCTGGGGATCAGACTTGGAGTTCCACACTTGGACCCGAGTTTGTCGAGCATGTAAATCAAATCCACATTCGTGGCAGATAAGTGGTGTCTGTCCTCTTCCTGCACTGTTTTGGTTTGTGATCCCGCTGTGAACCTTTTCAACCAAGCGATTCAAGCTCCCTTCTTCCTCTGGTGCATGTTCATTCGCTTATCCTCACTCCCTCTCTCTCCTCTAGCCATCCCCCATCCCTATCCTGGTAAGTGTCAGCCTTAGCCCCTGCTGCTTCCTTAATCATCACTGAGGGAACGCTCTGGAGTGGATGGCGACCCCGTGAAGGAGCAGCACCATATTTGGAGCTTCGGACTCGGCCCGAACTCGGGCTCTTGATCCCGACTCCCTCGATCGCACCAGGGCTCAGCGCTCACCTCACCCACGGGGTCAGGCTTAACGCGTTCGTTAAAGGGTCTCGCTGTGCATTTGGTGCCGTGTAAAGGAGCACGGTGTTTAAAGTAGCCGGCTACCGCTCAGGCGGATCTCTGAGCTCCGGCTGCCTTTTACAGGCTTCCCATAATTCTCAGAGGCGTAAACACTTCAGCGCGCTATCATGGCCTGCACGCAGACGGGCCCCTCTCAGCCGCCAAATTTGTCTTGTCGAAAACGATCCGTTTGCTCTTAGCTCCTTTTTTCCGAACGTTCCGAGCCACGCTTCTGCTCCTGAGAGAGCTATGTCTGGGTTATGGCCTTTTCACATTCCACCAAATATGTCTTGTTTTATGAGACTCAAACACTGCGAAAGCTTTGCGACCTATTTTTCTCTTCGTGATTTTCTCTTTTTTTCTTTCCCTTTCTTGCTTTCCTGTCTCTCTTCCTCCTGGGCACTGACGATGGGTTCTGCTTTTTAAAAAAAAAATCACGCTGCCAGCTGCAAGTCAGAAGCTGTTAAGGAAAGTGTGTTGGTGCCAAACATTAATGATTTTAATGGGTTTGACTGTAAAGGAAACGGCTGCGGATTTTGTAGTCTGAGTACAAGAACAGAGGTTTTGTCATTTCTAATCCTAACACTTTTGGTCCTTGATGAGGCTAGAGTTTCCATATGACACTAATTCACATCAAACTTACCATTTTTTTTTTTTTTTATGACTAACACGTTTAGAAAAACATTTGCAAAAACACACACACCCACCTCACCTTACACACTTCCCTTATCAGGATATTATGCATAAAGACAGCAGAGCGTTTTATTCCCCCTTTTTTTCTTCTTCTGGCATCAAAGCCTGCTCCCTATAAAGCAGGCAATGTGTTAGTTACTTGCTCCCATTACTGCTGTGGTTGCCCAACACATCTCCAATTATGGTGCTGTTCAGGCTCTTTTGAAGGTTTCGAGGTCAAGGAAATAAGAGTTGAAGTGCCTGCTATCCCACGCTAGAGCCTCGTTCGAAAGAAATGACTGAGACACGTTTAGGGTATTAGAAGTAAAAAGAGGCAGTAAATAAGCTTTTGTTTAGCCTTTTGATTCGAGAAGGTGCAGAGCCATGGAGCATTTTCGCTAGCGGAAGCACGCAGAGAAGGGAGCGTCTGATTTAATAACCCCAGACCACACAGCCTGGGCGACGTAAAAATCTGTCGGGTCCAATTAAGTGCATTGTGGAAAAGCTGCCCCTTGTGTGTAATCACGGCCTGTGGACTGCACAGAGAGAGATGATATACATACCCTGGAAACTCTGTGTTCCTGCCAAACCTCGTTAACAGCCAGTAAACGTAGCGTTTGGCGGGGGGGGGAATAATAATAATTGGAATCATTTCTACTTGTAACGTCTGTCCTCTTTAGTGATTACAATCGAATCATTTTTTAAAGTTCTCCAGAACGGTCCGAAATGAAAAGAATGAGAAAACAAACGTCCATCCCGTCTCACCTCGTCAGAGATCGATCTCGAATTACAGGAAAGATGTTGGCAGAGATAAGCGTCCATGTAAAGTTCGCCGTGTTCATAAGGTAGCTCCCGAAGTTCAGTTGTATTTGGGGTGAGAGGAACATTTCTGAAAGATTTATCACCCATCACATTACTCTTAAGGTCAGTTCAGTGTCACGTTCCAGTGATGAGAAGACCAAATCATTTAAGCGACTCGGTTCTTTGAATCACGCTCATCAAAATAAATCTTTTTTTTTTTTTTTTTTTTTTGTCATTTTGTTCTTTTGATCAGAAATCAAATGTTACCTTTTCAATAAGCAGATCCCGAACACGTCTACTAATACAAATTTTGACTAAGGTTCCAAAGATTTTATATGTATATATTACTAAATAGCGTCTACAGGAGTCACATGACAAAAGAACGAACGACTCAGATCAGAGGTCTAGATGAGATGTATTACTGAATTCTAGTTCGAGTCATTCGTTCTTTTCTCACAACTCCCATATCCACTATGCAGTGTGTCGCACAGAAAACAGAAGAGTCGAGATAGACTACTCAATTTTCCTGTACATAAGATGGAAAACGAACTAATCACTTATTGAGACCAATTGTTCTTCTGAGTCGCATTAAAGACTCGTTCAAAATGAACAAATCATTAATGACCAACAGTCACTCTCGCGTTCCAGTGTTCGAGTTCAAGTGAGCATTGAGAAATCATAAAGTGTAGAACTGAAGGTGCTTGTGACCTGTACTTACAAAAATATTTCAGTTCTGGCCATGTGTGTGTGTAAGGGTAAGTGCTGGCTGTTACTTTGGATTAGCTGTGTATTAGCAGCGTATCGTAACATCCACACCTTTGGTACCAGGGATTTGTTCCATGCCCCGCATAGCCATCGGCCATTTTTCTGATCCCTCTGGCGCCTGTGTGTGTGTGTGTGTGTGTGTGTGTGTGTGTGTGTGTGTGTGTGCACGCAAGAGAGATGGAGGTAAAGTAACACAGTCGGACCAAATCTTAATCCTCTGTGTATAATTTCATGCCACTGTTTCAGATTAAACTAATAGCAAAAATCTGCGCTCCAGTCAGGACCAGTGGTAATGCAGATCTTAACTGAAGATCACTTTAGTGTAATATTTTAAGTTTTCAGTTATGATTATGATCTTACAGCAGAACTCATATGATCAAATTAACCTGTCTAGTTGCCCCATATGTGTTTATAAATTGTAATGCACCCAATATATATCCATTTATACACTCCATAGACAAAAGTTCTGGGACACCCGGCCGTTCATATTTACTTTTTAAACATCCAGTTTAGTCCTCGTTTGCTGTCATAATAACCTCCGTTCTCCTGGGAAGATGTTCCATTAGATTTTGAAGTGTGCTTGTGGAGATTTGTGCTCACTCAGCTACAAGGGTTTTAGTACAGTCAGGTACTAAAGTAGGTGAGGTTATGAGCTCTGGGGGTACAGTCAGTGTTTACATTCATCCAAAGGTGTTGAGTATGATTGAGGTCACAGCTCTGTAGCAGGTCCTTCAAGATCTTTCACTTCATCCCTTGTACACCATATCTTCATTGAGCTGGCTTCGTGCACAGGTTTGGGCAACTTAGGTAAAGTGAAGGGACAATTTCATTCAAGCACATCCAGAGACATCTTGTACATTTGTGTGCCTCCAACTGTGTGGTAACAGTTTGGGGGAGAACCAAATATGGATGGAGAAGTGGTTTGTCTATATAATGTATACAGTAATACTCACGGTAATTCGTTCTCGTGTTGCGTAACAAAAAAGTAGAGGATCCAGTTTTAACCACTCTAGGACCGATGATTTAGTCTTAAAATGCACAGAAAGCACAGATTGTTCGAGACTCTTAAGGCATCTGGTTTACCAAAACACTGAAACTGATGAACAGTTTCATCGCGAGAGTCAGTGTTGAGTTTTTTTTCATGTGTCTTAACGTGACGACGTGTACCGAGGTATTACTGTATTTCAAAATATCTCCGGTTTACACGTCGAAGTCTGATGTGCAGAACAGAAACGTATGCAGATAATCCTATAGTGGCACTTTGGGGAGGTGGGAGCTCTGTGATTAAGGCATTAGATTTTAGATCAGAAGGTCACAAATCTCAGCACCACCAATCTGCCACTGATGCTCAACCCTCAACTGCTCAGTTGTAAGTCTCTCTGGATAAGGGCATCTGGCAAATGGCGAAAATGTAGGTTTCACACTGAACTTTGGACTGAAATATGTTTTTCTTCTGGACTATGTCAGATTAATTTTCTTTCTGTTTGTGTTCAGGTTAAAGGCAGCAGAGGAATGCTTCAGACAAGCGAAGGAAAAAGCCACATACAGTGTCAAACCCAAGCACGCCTCTGGAATCGTAAGTGCAATGTATATCACGCTGAATTGTAATCGTTGTGCATGAGCTCTCTTATCATGCTGAATTGTAATGAGCTCAGTCTTATTTTAAAGCAAGTGTTCTAGCATGTAATATGGGTTTGGATTTCTGTCAAAATGTTCTTGTTTATTTAGTCATTTGACGCTCCTTCAAAATTTCTGAGCCAGGACAGGGAAAGGTTTCTTTCAGTATAGAGAAATAACAATCTCTTTTCTATAATAATACTGAAACTTTGAGCGTCTGCTCATAATATTAATACCCATCTGTTATTGCTTTTTTTAATCAAAGTATTTATTGATTGATTTATTCATTTATTTACATTAAAACAAAAGATTAATCTCTTTCACACAAAAATCACTTTCCTATTCATTTGCATCATAAATATAATCGTGCACACACTCGCTTCCAAAAGTGCCTTTTTTTTCAAACTGGTGTCAATTTAATTCACTTTTATTTTTATAGTGATATTTAATACTGGACATTTTGTCCTAAAGTAGATTTTTAGAAGTAAATAAATTACAAATATAAATGTAGGAGTCCTTAAGTTTATCACTAATGATTGAGCCAGTAGTGACGAGGAAAAACTCCCTGAGAGGGTATGAGGAAGAAGCCTTGATGAGCCAGGTTCTGATGGAAGCCCATCCTCATCTGGGTGGCACCGAATGTATAATTCATTGCAGTGCCGTTTAGGGCTTTTGCTATCGATTATTTTATTATTCTACCGTTTATCCCATCTATTATTCGAGTAATTGAATAAGAAGTACTTTTTCTTTATTAAAGAGCAATACTAAATATACAAGAGGAAATAAGATGTTTCTTACAAGGAACAAGTCATTTTTGTTTCCTTTTTAGAAACGTTTTCGTTTTATTGCTGAAATTACACACAAGAATATCTGTGAAAACTAAACCCATGTAATGCATTTAATTATCATATTACTTCAAAATGTAAATACAAATATATAAATCAAAAAATCTAAAATGAAAATCTAAAATGTGTTCCAGTAAACACACTGTACAAGGTTTATTTTGTTGTAGTTTAAAATAATCCAAAACTTTGGAAACTTTTCTTTGACCTGAATCCTATTCAAGTCTGTTTCCGCCACATAACAAAATTTGTCCAATTCCAACTTTTTTCCTCACAATACCATGCGATTCTATTGATTGTAGCCGATTTCATTTTCAATGTGTAAATGGGTGATTCTGTCTGATTGGCAATTAAAAGGATGAAAGTCGCAATTGTGAGAGGATGAAAGTCGCAGTCGAGAGGATGAAAGTCGCAATTGTGCGAGGGGAAAGTCGCGTTTCCCTGAAATAAAGTTGGAATTGCGAGACAAAAAGTCGTAATTTAGAGAACCTTTTTTCTTTGTGGCGAAAACAGACATCCATATGAATCTTCTTCTGGCCTTTCACTCTTTTTTCCTTGTTGCTCAATTTTTTTCACTCTGCAGTGTCTTGTGTTTACCCGTCCAGAGTTTGGCAGGTGGTGCGTCAGTAATAACGGTCAGCAGGGAAACACAATGCTCAGTGTGTAGTTAAATGGACTAAACGATGTATGTATACGGAAAATGTATTGGAATTACTTCGAGGAATCGTTTTAGCCGTAGTGCCGCCATTTTTTAGGTTTTCACCTGTTCACTGATCAACCCTGTGTTCAGTATTGATATTTACATGTCAAAAACGTGACATTTTTCGCACCGATGTAACCGATAATGCGTTTTTGTCTTTGACAGAAAGCGAAGCTGGGCATGAAGATCTAACAAGTTGGACCTTTTTAATCCTAAAAATACCAGATCAGCCGTGAGGTAGAGTGCGTGGACTGCAGACGTGTGGGCTATGGCCTGTATTAAAAATTTTACACTCTCAAAAAACACAATGGAGTAATGTAGCAGCCCCCAACAACATTCATCTGCACCATGCCTAGAGGAAGTGTGTCATGTGATGTCGCATCCTTTCGCACCGCTCATGGGTGAATTGCTGGGTAACTGGAATGTACCATGTTTAGACGAGAAGACACAAGGCGTATGTGACGAAAGCAAAAAGAAACCTGATCCTGATAAATGGGAAATGTGTGTTTTTTTTCCCTCAGCTTGTTTAAACTAATATTTTCTTCTAACCGGTCCTGCATGGCCCGTGGATCACCAGCAGTATGACCATGCAAATGCTCCATTCCTGTTTAAGGCCAGATTCCCAGAAAGGCAGTCAGTTATTTGTCATCAGTATAATGCTTAACAAATTGAATAATAATGAAGCAGCTTTCCGAGTGCTTTACTGTACACCGAAGCTGTATTTGGGCTTGTTTTTCCCGTTCATCCCAGAGTTCCAATATCACACACAACGCAGGCAAGATGTTACCTGTCATTATTAAGTAGCTCACACACAGCTCCGTGAAGGACTACGCAGGACCTGCGAGCTCGAGCACACACTAACCGAGATCATCAGGAAGCCGTAGGACACGCGAGGGACGAGCATTCACGTAATGGAGAGCGAAGTCAGCCATAGTGACGATCAGGTACATGCATTGTTCTTCCTTGTTCAGCAGTGGAGAGGTCACCACTGAAGCTGTGGAGCTGTATTCTGTCAGTGTTTAACCCCTACAGGATCATTGCAGGAAAAGAAAAACATTTAATAAGGATTATTTTTTAAAAACGGTAACGTACGAGACTTGCTTACAATGTATTTAAAAACACCATTATTTTATCTAAACTAGTATTAGCGTCTTTATGTAAGATAATTCTTGTGTGTGTGTGTGTGTGTGTGTGTGTGTGTATATATATATATATATATATCTCATGTTTTTTTTTTTGTCTCAGCATGTATGTGTTCTGTTTTGATCACCCTGGTTCAATAGCAAAGGAGGGTCTGCCCATGTGCAATAACTGTTTGTATTATGTTTGGGTATTATTAATATAATTTTTTTTGGAAATAGCATAATTTATGTAAAATAAAGAGAAATAAATTAATGTGGTCTTGTATTTGTTCAGAAAACTTTTTTTTTTTTTGTAAACACTGACACACCAACACCATGTCTTGAGTAATGATAGTGAAGATATTCTAAAGCCACGTTGGAAAGTATTACAGATTGATGATATATAGATACGATGGAGACGTGCCTTCAGATAACATTTACTAGGTCTACAAATAAATCAAAAACAATGTCAGTTTGGTTAATGGTTTATATATATATATATATATAAAATATATAAATATAAATAAATAAATAAAAATCCGTACCCCTACATGCTCCTGTGTTGGTCACGGATCATGGAAAGTAAAACAGGGATGTTTGGATTTATTCACGCACATAGAAATATTTATCAAAAGCTTTTTTCTTTTCACATTTTTATTTACAGCATTATCATAATGGGCTGTATATTAACTTGTTGGAAGTAAAACTGTGTGTAGTTCTATGTGAAATCAGAAATTGAACACCCCCATAAAACCAAATTGGCACGATCCTCAATTCATAAAACCTCTGCGAATGCGAGATTGGTATTTGAATCAGGCTCCTCCTGTCAAAGCATATACTGTGTGTTCGTATGTCTTCAAAATTGATGTTAGAAGCAGGAAAAATGAGCATAAGTATTTGAGCGAGTTTGACAAATCGTGATGTCTAGACGACTGGGTCAGAGCACCTCTAAAACTGCATCTCTTGTGGGATGTTCCTGGTCTGCATTAATCAAAAGTGCGATAAGAAAGGAACAGTGGTAAACCGGCGACAGGGTCACGGGCTGCTGAGGCTTATTGATGCACGTGGGGAGCGAAGGCTGGACCGTGTGGTCCGATCTAACAGACGAGCTGCTGTAGCTGAAATTGCTGAAGTTAATGGTGTTAATGCTCAACAGGTCAGGACTGTTTTGGTAGCAAAAGGGGGACCAACACAATATTAGGCAGGTGATCAATGTGTGTATGTATGTGTGTATATATTTGTGTGTGTGTGTATATATATGTATGTATGTGTGTATATATATATATATATATATATATATATATATATATATATATATATATATATATATATATATATATATATATATATATATAAAAATACAAAAATACAAAAGTCATTTTGTAAATATTAAGTTCTTGTCAATGTAACATACTTATGCAGTGACTGAACCTCAGGGTGGTTATGTTCAAATGTACAGTGTAACATGTACAAGTGGAAAGTGGCAGCACAATGGCTAAGACGTTAGACTCCTGATCAGAAGGTTGAGAGTTCAAATCCCAGCGTTGTATAGCTGCCATTCCAATGCCCTTAACCAAATGTCTGCCAAATGCCATAAATATAACCACATTTTTCAATACAGCAAAGTTATAGAACACTGTTTAATGTATAAATGAAATCATTTTACTTTACTAACAATATTATTTGTTGATTTATTAAATCTGACTTCATGGTTTGAAGACATTTTAAAAAAAAAATACTATAAAGAGCTGTGTGTTTTTATAATATCCATTTTTTTTGCAAAGACAGTCCAAAAACAGGTTTCTACGAAATAGATTTAATATAGAGCTCATTTCTTTCTCTAGATATATACACTTTAGAGTACCATCATTATATATAATCTCTATTATATACTCGGTCTAGTGATACATGTTATATTCATTGAACAAGGTATAATTTGAAGTCACTGCAAGCAGCATGATTTGGCCAATTAAAGTCTTTGTTCCAACCTGTCCCTTTACTGACAGTCCAGCCACGTCGCTTTCCTCCGAACATCTGTGAGGAAAAGTCTGCTGTGTCTGTACTCTACATAGTGTCTGATGCTGCAGAGTGATCAGAAATACAAATGCAACTCGGACACTGTTTTACTTTTTCCCCTCTCGCCTGGTGGCATTTTTGTCCAAGGATGTGTGGGTCAGGTGATTTATAGGCAGCATTTGAAAAAGGTGTTCATTTCTTTTCCTTCAAGTCTTTTTCACTTGTCTTTCAGAAAGCATCAGTTTTAAGACACAAACTTTATACAACACGCACACAACAATTTGAATACACAAATAAAAGCTGTCCTTTTATATGGACAGCTCCAGACATCAACATATTAGCAGCTTTGCCTATATTAGGTATCAAATTCTTAAAAAAAAAAAAAAAA
>JAAIIK010000113.1:1198693-1209739 GCA_014706435.1 Silurus glanis
ATCTATCTATCTATCTATCTATCTATCTATCTATCTATCTATCTATCATCAATCAAACTCCCAGAGTTATTTAGTTTAGTAGCATTTTATTTCAAATGTTGAGGTAATCTGGCTGTGCACAGACTACAGTGAATACCTACAGTTAGCATAATGCTCTGTTAGTTTCTAGTTGCTCTAAGCAGAGCTAAAATGACCCAATTTTGTAGAATTTTTTTCTAAAGGTCAAAATCTAGTTTTCCCCTGTGCTTCAAACCCATATCATTGGCTCTTGTAAGCGTATCTTTGCAGATGGCCTTACTCAGTGATGCCTCCTCAAAAGAGCATATGTGAAACAAAGTCATTTGTCCATTGTAGGCTTGCATGAGCTAGACGTTTGCTATTATTAAAGCCTAACGTGCATGTTTTGGTTTTGATGAGGTTTGGTGGTTAAACGAAACTATTCCTCTGAACAATCATCCCTAATGCATTCCTACACCGAAACGCCTGACGAGCTACAGTTCCATCAAACGGCGCGGTGTTTGCTTTCTTAGAGCCCGAAAGAGGAAATGAATGTCATAGAAGGACGAAATTAACTTAATTGAGCCATTACCGCGGCCCGGCTAATTTGTCAGTTTTAAAAAACATCGTTAAAATAAACACGTTCATTAATCAGCGAGCAAAGCTCCGACGAAAACGCAGAGCAAAGGAAGTTAATTGCAGCGAGTTTGACTCCTTCGGAGAAATAGTTACCGCTTTTGCTTGGGCTGCTGGTGACAAATGCGACGAATATGTAAACATTCTCAGAGGCTCCGTAGCGTTAGGAGTGGGCACACACGGTGCTAGCTCGACTCGTTCATCTCCCTCGCACCAGAAAGTGTTAGGGCCACGAGTATCACGAAAGCTATTCTTCTGAAGCGTGACGTTCATCCCTAACCCCAGCACCACCACCCCCCCATTCTCATCCGTCCCCACTCCTCCATCATGTTTTTCATGACTTGGAATGTCTCCAGGGGTCAAGCTAAGCTTTTGCGGTGTTTTTTTTTCGTCCTCTAAGAGTTTCATATTGTTTCCTGAGCGGGCAGGAAGACACAGATTAAGCTTAATTTGTCACTTTGTCCATGGGCAGCAGGACCAAAGAGACGGCGGCCGAGGATGATTACATTTCAGGCACGAGAGAAAGCTATCTGTCAATCACATGGACATCTTTGCAGCAGATGTGGCAGCTCTGGGGCTGAGTCAGTCTTGGAAAAGAAACATTTATAAAAAATATTTTTAAAAAAAGTTTCATGAGAGAATTAAACGATCATCCTCGCTCGGCCTTATATTATAATTTATATTATCGCTCTTTCCATCTGATCTCGATTTGAGCTTAAATATTTCTAAAATGTTAGAATGGGTTTTCTTCACTGGTGTGTTGTCGGACGGCCTCGATCGAGCATGACCGTGTTTTTCCTCGCCTGTTCATGAGGCTGACTCTCCTAACCCCGCATAACCGGGAACTCCTCTTCAGACGCCGCTTCAGAGAAGCTCTTAAGCGTTGTCAAAATAAGTAGCCGGTTGTGAGTCTGCGGTCTGGCAGGCCGTAGATGTTTGCTCAAAAGATGATGAATGCGGCCCTGAGTCACCACGTCAACGTGTCTTGGCCTCCGAAGTTTTGCCGTGACACCGTGGCCTCGGCTGAGGCTCCTCGTATATCTGAGCAAGGACAAGCCCCCACTCTGTCTTCCTCTATTTCACTCTGATCTCTCATCGCCGCACGGCTCAGTATTAAGTGTACTATTCGATGAGAAGGGTCGGTCGAATTTGGAAACCTTTTCGATCAATCATGGGTCAGACCTTGCATAACTCGCCAAGGTTTAAAATGTAAAACCATAATGTGTAACCCGAGTCCAAATCATGTTTAGGGGTTAAACCGTGACAGCTGGTCAAATCTAATGAGTGGTGAATTTTATCCTGAAGTACCCGAGTTGTGCTTCGTCAAAGTGTCCATGCAGGAGGAGGAGAAGTGAAGCTGCTTTCAGCTCTGCCTTCAAATTCGGTTCTCCTCCAATTTCTCTCCCAGCTACATCTACCCCCTGATCTGTAGAACCATCTGACCTTGTCATAAATGTCTAATATGGTTAGATCTGATCTTCTGGAGTTGTGTGGAGAAAGATTCTGGTACAGAGGTGATGGAATGAACTTTCCCTAGATGTCCAAACAGCTGGGCCATTAATCTTCAAATGACGAGTGAAGCCTTACTGTACCTCTTCCTGAAAAACATAAAATAGCACTTTTTTTTCCCCCCTGTTTTAGATTTCTTTTAAAAAGCCTTCTATAATTCTGCTCTACAGAGTTTTAGGACTGATGGTATCTAAATTAGTGATCTAGTGAACCAGTGTTGATTTTGTTCATTGACTGCGTTTACTAAATGCGCTAACTAACTGAGTCCGGGTCGCATTTTTGGAGGCTTTCCTTTAAATCCAGAAGCTAATTCAGCATCTAGATTTGTATTAAGTTGTATAGGAAATGTAGGTTTTCTGTTGGAACGTTTTGCTTAGACATCTATTCCAAAAGGTCATGCCCTCCACTTTCCCTCTGAAAGATTTGGCTCTGCTAGTCCCTGACCCCAGCACACCAGCCACTGTTTGCGCGAGGCTTAGCGTTATCCTCCTCGTCGCCCGAGAAGCATCGCTTATCTGTATTCTGAGGTTTTACTCCGTTTGATCCGCGCTTAGGTGGATAGTAGTACTTTATGTACGGCTGTTTAACTCCTCGATACGCCGCTGATAAGAGCCGGTTCAGTAAGTCAGCCCAGGAACACGGTGTCTCTGAGAGATTTCTTGTCGAGCGAATAATGACCCTCAGCATGCAAGTGTTTGAAGCGAATTCCTCCGTGACTCCGTTCCAAGCGGAATGAGTGTGAGGAAAGGGGCAGATTGAAATATTTCCCCATTGCTCATTTGAGATAATAATGTGGTTTTGAAAGCCAACTTGTCTCTTTTTTGGGGAAAAAAAAAAAAAAAACGAACGCAAACTCCCGGAGTTATTTCGGTAAATAATACGCCGGCACAGACAGGCCTCAAATTAATAGTATATTATCAAACACTCAATCATAGTTTGGGCTTTTTTTCTTTCAACCAGCGCGGATTCCAGCCCATTTGCTATGAAAACAAGCGTGAGGTGTGTTAATGTTCCACAGTAGATGGGGCTGCTCTCAGGATGCCTCAGGCTGTTGGGGCATTGGCATGCAACCACAACACACCCCTGTCACCCCAAAACAACTCCCATAACCCCCTACATGCACGCACACACACACAGACTACTTTCCATAATTGCCACCAGCTGAGTGCTGTTTCTACAAAGGCTGAGAAACACACATCAACCTCGTCCTCCTCCTCCACCTCCTCCTCCTGCTCACACACATGCGAACCAGTAATCTCGACTCTGACTTATGTACTTAGTGTAGTCGAAAGCATCTATGAGTGTGTTAATGTGCTGAGCATGTGTGCCGCATATTGAAGAATGTGTGTGTTTGGGATCTGGGCTCCTGAAGGTGCCCTGCGCTTTATCAGGTTGAGTAAACCACCGACGTGGAAAGTTAAATACGCTGTAATGAAAAAACGCTGCCGTTCTCAAGGTCAGGAACATGGTCGAGCTCGATACGTAGTGCTATACACTAAACTTAGAGCTTTGATAAAAATCCTGCATTCAGGCATGAAAAAAACCGAGACTGCTCGGCTCGGTGTGTTATATATCGCTCTATTCCAAATCCTCGAACGAGCGATGACGCACTTTCAGTCGGTTACGCAGTCAAAATGACCTGGATGACCGGAAATCTTCTATACTCCAGTGATTCATTAGAATTCCCCTGCACTTACTCAAAAAAAATAATAATATATAAAACACGAATCAGTGAGTAATGCTGGAAAAAATATTCCAACCGATTGGTCACACTGACAAAAAGTTGATAAATTCTGTTCATTTCAGTGAAGTTTGGTCCATTATGTCTAGGAAAAGTGTGTTTCATGTCGTTTGCTTTTATCAACAATCATAGAATAGAATAGCCTTTATTTGTCACATATACATTACAGCACAGTGAAATGTTGTTCTTCGCATATCCCAGCTTGCTTGGAAGCTGGGGTCAGAGTGCAGGGTCGGCCATGATACGGCGCCCCTGGAGCACACAGAGGGTTAAGGGCCTTGCTCAAGGGCCCAAGAGTGGCTGCTTGGCAATACCGGGGCTTGAACCCCCGACCTTCCGATCAGTAATCCAGCGCCTTAACCACTGGAGCTACCACTCCCCCACTATTAATGCAGGGCTGAGATTTGGTGGTTTAAATATGGCTTGGGTGGAGGTTTAAGGTTCAGGGGAGACCCCTGAGCAGAAGCCTGGGGAGGAGAGAAGGAGGAGCTTGCACTTTCATAACCCTTCCTGTTCTTTCCCACCTCTTTCAAAATCCATGCACTACAATATGTGCCTAATGTGTGTGTGTTTTTTTTTTCCACTTGTAAATCTCATGACGCCCCCGAGCTACATAAATAGGAAGCAGTGAGAACGAATCTGAATGAAGTAATGAAGCAGATCTTTGCTCAATCCGAATGCTTCCAAACTGGTTCGAGTCTGGTGTGGGCTGTGTCTGGTGGTGGTGGTGAGTTTGAGAGGTGGTGTCGCTCTGTGTGTGATGAGGTGGAGATGAAACTCCTGAGGAGAAGATGAGGGATGAATGGAGGAGGAGGAGGAGGAGGCGGAGGTGGTGGAGACAGAGTGAGAAGAGATGTTCCTTTTTTTTATTTTTGGCTGCTGTTTGCTTAACAAAAGTATCATTTCCATGTCCACCTCTTTCAGGTCCACTCACTTACTCAACCCGTCAGACCTTTTGATTTGTGAGCCCAGATTCGAACCCAGGCTGCTCTGGTAACGCAGTCACCCGGGGCAACGATATTGCGACTTGAGTGTCGAGTAACTCGAACTCAGGACCTGCTGCACCATTAAAAAAAAAAACGTGGCAACCACTACACTTTGCGAGAGCTGGGCTTGCTGGGGGCTATTTTTTTTTTTATTATAAACAATGTGTTCCTATTAACTTGCAAATGGAGGAATGAAGGAAATGTCCTATTTAAACCTGTAGATTTTAGTGAAAGAACCTACAAAGAAAAAGTGCTGGGATTGGAATTGGAACCAACTAAACCTTGGAACCACAATTTTGCCACACCTTCATGACCTTTTGTTGGAGGTCAGTGGTGTGTTGCTTTAGCAGAGCCTGAAGAGGGTGCTAGGTGTGCTTTTGCAATTCATCCAGATCCTTAATTTCCTAAATTGATCTTATTATCTAATTGTTTGTGAACAGTGATTTTGTTTGTTGTGCTTTATTGGAGCCTGGAGAGAGTGCTAGGTGTGATTATGTAGATCTTCTAGAACATGCTTTAACCAAATTAGTCTTATAGGGTGGATAGGGCATGTTTCTTTTTTTTTTTTTTTTTTATCTTAGAGCCACACCTTTAAACCAACTCCTGGTCATAAATCCCCCCTCCCCCCAAGCTGCGGCAACTGGGGTTGACGAAGGTAATTTTGTATTTCATCCACACCCTGACTTTACCAAACTAGCCTAAAAGATGTAGAGTTATTTAATTTATTATTTATTTATAATTTAATTCATATAGTTTTTTGTTTTTATCTTAGAACCACACTTTAACTCTACCTCTTAATTATGACGCCTATCTATCTCAGACCAGTGATGTGACGCTTTAAAGAAGAAGCCTGGAGAAAGTTCAGGGTGGGATTTTGTTGACCATCTCAACCTGTTTACTCCAAATTGCACTAATTGGTGGATTTTAAAACATTTCAGAACCACACCTTATAACCCCACCTTCTGTTCATGAACCACCACCACCCAACCTGAGGTGCTACAATGAAGCCTGAAGAGGGTGGTGTGTGTGTGTGTCTGAATTTGTACATCATCCACACCCTGTTTTTTCTAGAATTGGTCTAATTAGTGTAAGCTGTTAATTTTTTTACCCCACCTTTTGATAAGAATCCATTCAATTTAATTTTTTTTTAATCATGGATTTACTCCACCTCCTGATCATGACTTATTGTTTGAGGTCAGTGTAAGTCTTTAGTATGGAATAAAAAGGAAGCTTATGTGTCAGTGAAGAGTCACTCATTAACGATTCATTTATTTGGAACAAGTCTTTAATGTGACTCAGAAGAACGAGTCGTTTTAAAGAGTGATTTGTTCATTTTCTACTGGACTCGCATGAGCAAAGCGTCGCAAAATCTCCTTAGGTTGTGCACAGGAAACAGAAAAGTGTAGTTTACCACTCGACTCTTCTAGTCCGAGTCGTCTTTTATCACATGACTCCCATATACACTATGCAGTTCATTACACTGGACACAGAATTGAGTACTTCATTTCAGGAGTCCTCTGGTTCGAGTCGTTCGTTCTTTTGTCACGTGACTCCCATAGATGCTATGATTAAAGGAACAAAATGAACAAAATGACAAAAGTTCTGTTCATTTTGATGAATGAGATTCAAAGAACCAAGTCACTAAAATAATGCGATCTTCCCATCATTAGTTTGTGGATGTAGACCTACTGGTTAAAATGGACACATTGTGCAGAAAGACTAAAAAAAATAATAATAATAATTATAATAATATAAAATGTGAATAACCATGAAATTGAGAGCCAGTGACTTTTTTTTTTTTTTTTTTTTTGCTCAAATATTATAGTTTAAGTACAAAATGAAGAGCTTTCTGATTGAGGACACCTGCTGCACATTGAGTATGATTCATGCTTCTCTTCAGTGTAATACTGAATATGCAGTCTAACTTACACTAACCTATAAAATACTGTAAAAAAAAATTACACTTCCTGTCCAAAACCCCAGTCAAATGCATGGTAGCGATGATAATGACGTAATAACTCTGAATTCTGGATTCACTCCACACCATCAGCATGCTTTAATCCAGATATACACCTGATCCCTGCAAGCAGCCAACTCCGAAACCCACACACACATTACGTGTTTCCAGACCGAATCCAACCAACTCTTTAACATGGGACGCATCGCTATAAAACTCCTCATTAACTACAGTCGAGTGCCACTGATACCGATTTAATCACTGCAGTAAAGGAGCTTTATTAAGCAAACACACTCGCTTTCTCCAAACACTCGCGGTTAAAGAGCCGGACTTCTTTCCCAATGTTGACTTACGACTTGAAGTGCAGTGTGTGAGACTGTAATCTAATTGAGATTGAATCTACAGTACACTTGTGAACTCGCTGCACTGAAATAATCACAGGGTTGTAGGCGCGCGGTCTTAGCATCTCTGTTAGCATATGTACAGCATTCGTGCACTAATCCAAATGAGCTAAAACGAGGTAGACGAAAGCAAGACGAATCCAACCCCTTTTCTTTTACTCTTACTTCAGAGGCTAATAGCACAATATTTTTTTATATATATCTTTTTAAATGGTGCTAATATTTAATAAAAGTCTCCATGTCTGTGTCTACTCTGGACACATGTCTTTATAATAATAGTAGTAGTAGTACAGATTTAACGCCATGTCAGTAATTCAGACAAAATCCAAGTTACAAAAGTACAAGCGTTACATCGATACAGCAAAACGAATGCAATAAAAGTTGAAAACAATCAAACAGAAGAAGAATATAGCAGCTGAGGTTATATACAATGCTTTCCTTTTACATATAATAGATCATTTTAAGAACTTTTCTGGTGATATCTTGGGGAACAAGATCCTAGAGAGAGATTACTACATCTTGTCTACTGACATTAAAAGCCAGAAAGTTCAATGAAATATGTTTAATGGAGAGAAGACCCTATATATATATATATATATCTGGTTGGGTCTTTACCTATAAGCAGAAAGTAGTGTGTGTACCACATCTATTGAACATTGAGGATTTAAAGTTTTTCATGTGAATCAGAGACAAATTTTAAGTTCAGTTCAATTAAATTTTATTTTATTTGAATTGCGCTTTTAACAATGCACAATGTCCCAAAGTAGATTTACAGAGATAAAGAGGTTCTAAAATGTGAATGTATATGTTAATGTCTCTAAGTTTATTCCCTATAAGTTCAGTAAGTCAGTAATTCAAAACTTTTCCTCTATTTATTGCAACATCCACCCTAAAGGTTAGCCGAACGTTTTCTGAGCGCTCTGTGTGGTTAACATTTCATAGATATTTTGGTGGCAAGGTTATTTTATTAATTGTATTTTTTATTATTATTTTTATTGTTTTTATTTATATTTTTTTATTACAATTTATTATTATTATTTATTTATTAAATGTATTTATTATTATATTTATTTATTAATATTTTTTTATTACATTTTTTTCTGACAATATTTCAGCAACATTAAATTCTGAATATTAACTCCAAATCTTTTTTGTGTCCATTGTAGATATTAGGCACTTTATATTTTAGATATAAGATATAAGAAATAAAAGTAAAATGGTCTATTCTGGTTTCAAATGAGTCAAAAACGACTCTAATGGTCACAATGAAAGCATTCTTCATTAGTTCATTAATGACAGTATGTTTGCTGACCACAAAGCAGTGCTGTAAAGCTCTGAAAAAAGATCTTCTGAACATTCAATTACAATAAGCTACACAGAATGGTCATGCCATTTTCAAGATGTGTGTTGTAATGTTCTACCAATATTAAGGAAGTTTTAAGTACCGGTATTTGATCAGGTATATTGAAGATTAATGCACACATTTGAGTTGATTTTGTGAGTCGCTCTGGATAAATAATTTTTTTATATCTTGTAGAACTTTCATTGTTTACTTTGTTACATTAATCACTATCATTGTCATCTGATTCACTGCTGTGACACGTTTCATATACATAACTTAATATGTATATTTATTAAAATGTATTTGACTTTAATAATATTACTGTGAGCAACTGCAAGCAACAATTTGCTTATTGGATCAATAAAGTATTCAGATTTTGTTTGTGATTCTGATGATGATAAATTAAATCCAATTTCATTGAAATGATGTACTGCTGAGGTGAAATCACACACACTGGCATATTCCCAACATGCCGTGCAGTGCGTTTTAACCCTTTAATCTCAGGCTTGTTGTGGAAAGCGATGAAATTGAAAAACACAGATTACTGACCAGACCAAATCGGCTTTGCCCAACAGTGCAAGGTGGAGCAGTCACGGACCCCCGGCAAACACAAATCATTAATCGGATCATTGACTGCTTTAACGCTCGTCTCACTACAATACACAGATTCCCAAACACACTCTGGGCTTTTTTTTTTTTTTTTTTTTTTTCCTTCCACAAAATAATGGGTGTTTCAGTTGATCAGATTGACTTCACCATGAAAATATTTAAACACATGACTCTTCCTTCCTTCTACTCCTTCTATCTTTATACTACTGAGAATCCTACCCAAATACATTGTACACACACACACACACACACACACACACACACACACACAAACAATGTTGTACTCAGTCTGTCAGTATTTTGGTCATCATGTATGTGTGTGTGTCTAACAGAAGAGTAAAAGACCATTTCATAAGGAAGATCACTTACCTCCTGTCTGCAGTGGTCCAGTTCTCAGTGTGCGAGTGTGTATGTGTTGTGTTCTGTTGTGTTTTGTGTGTGTGTGTGTGTGTGTGTGTGTGTGTGTATTCCGGCAGTGGTCAGGGTGAGGGTGCTGGTGTGTTGGTGGCTCGTGGACTGAAAGCTGCTCTGATGCCCATGGAAGAAGGAGGATTTGTCAGGATCAGTCAAGACGCGCCACTGGCGTGGTGTCTCTGTGTCTCCAGACGTCGGAGGAGAACTTCAAGAGTGTTCTTCTGCACGCCTTCTGTCCTGCTCAGTGGGATGGAGTTTTTCTAGCTGTCTCTCTGAGTCACTGTTCTTCCCTCTGTCTCTGTCTTTCTCTCTCCCTGCTGTGTTTGAACTCTTGTTTCTGGCTCTTCTCCGTCACCCGCATGTGGATCTTATCAAACCGCAGGATTTCTATTGGCTCTGATCACCAAACAAATCAGACTCTCTCTCTCTCTCTCTCTCTCTGCTTCCCTTTCCTCTTGCTTTCTCTGACTTTATTCCTCTCTCTACCCCCCTCTTTCTTTTCCTCTACTTTTGACACGCCCACTTCTACCTTAATTTTTTTTTTTTAAATCATTCTCTCTCTCTCTCTCTCTCTCTCTCTCTCTATCTAACTCACTCACACACACACACTTTTGCACAGAGCCGCTCATCAATGTGTCACCCTGAATGGGAGGAGGATCAAAGTCGTCTCCAAAAGCCATGACTATGAGCATTAAATTCTCGTGATCCTGCTCAGGTGGCTTCATTACTTACAGACAACTCTTTGCACTTAACTTATTATTTATTTATTTATTTATTTATTTGCATTCTGTAACAGCTATAGCATGATCTTCCATGTGGTTACTAGAATAAAAATGGAAAAGCGATATTATTTCGGGATTCCTCATCTTTGCTGTAGGATTTAAGAATATGTACACAGTTATGAAGAGGTTATTTGATCAGGATATAAAAGGATGTTTTGAAGATTTCTTTGAGGGAAGAGTGAAAATCTGGGGAAAAGCCTAAAAAAAATAATGAATCAAAAGAAAAGAATGACTCCGGTGTTAAATTAAATGTTATTTAAAAAAAGAAAATCAACAATCAACTAAACTATTTAATTCCCTATGGAATTATATTCTATTAAATCATGCAGTTAATATCAGTCATATTTTTGTTTTATTTTGTTTTTAATATTATTAATGTAAATTTTGAGATCATTTAATTAAATCCTTTTAAGCCAAAAGTTTAGCTGAACAGATTGAAGCTTCTCGAGCTGGAGGAATAAAAATATATAAACACGATGATAAATATGAAGCTCTTAACGGTTTTTAACAGCAAATAATTTTGCTGCAGTAAACTGCTACAGAAAAACCTGATTTTAAATAATTAGTTTGGCTGATTTTTCTGGTCTCTTGTGGATCGCATGATAAACCAAACAACTTATAGGGAATTGTTTTTGTGGAGCTTAATGTTGAAATAATGAAATTTATTAATTT
>JAAIIK010000113.1:1210139-1222684 GCA_014706435.1 Silurus glanis
TTATCAAATTAAGTAAAATGTTAATACAGTACTGTATACATAAAATAGCATATTTGGGTTGGTGTCTGTTTATCTCGGTTTTTATATATGATTATTTATCCCATATATATATATATATATATATAGAGAGAGAGAGAGAGAGAGAGAGAGAGAGAGAGAGAGAGAGAGAGAACTGACTGCACAGTATTGCTATAAATCTCTAATGTAAATATATCACACAAACAATTTTCCAACAAATAACTTCTAAGTTTTTTCTTTAAGGATTAATCACTATGGTTGGCTCTTTCACCTGATGCAGCTCATAAATGGCCTGATAACATGCTCATCAATGCAACCCTGAATGACAGAGCAGAGAGAGAGACATACAGTGTTGAATTCATTTTCATTTCATTATTGTTGAAATCGTTAAAAGCTTCATATTTGGCCATTCTGGTGTGTTTTCTCCTCTCAGGTGTGTTTATGCTTCCTGTAGTTGACTTCAACATTGTTGAGGAATAAATCTTCTGCTTGTGTCTTAGGGTTCTGGCTAATCAATGGATCAAATCCACGCTTCTAGCTCGACTAGCCACTCTATTGTCCCTAGGAGTACATTTCTTCACTGGATGTGTGGGATGGTCTGAGATCCCGTCCCCAGAGTTCCAGGGATATATACTGATCTACCACAATCTGGACCAGGACAAATGAGTACTTGCTGAGGCATTTTATATTTTGTGGTTGTGTATTTATTGTCCTGAACTCGTCTCACACTGTTGTGTATTTGCACTTTTTTTGTTGTCTTGTGTACTGTGGTCCTGGAGAAAACATTTTATACCTAATTAAATATTTTGAGGAATGAAAGTAAAAATGACTACCACTTTTATTATTAATTATGACTATTATTACTATAAATTGATATAAAAATAGATGTTAATACAATATTAATTCTCTGTTTTTAAAGCAGCAAGTAATCATTACTGGGGTACAAATCATACTACAACTAACAATAATAATAGTAATAATAATACTGGAAATACAATTAAATGAATAATTTATGTGTACATAATACCAGTTTATAAAATGTAAGACATTTTTGAATCACTTTTAAAGTACTCACTTATAAAAGATGTCAGTATTTATTATATTAGACTATATTAAATATGTTCTTCATTGTCTTTGCGGTGTCTTCTCACTCCAGACACACACACTAGCAGAACAAATTGAGGACTAAAAACTGAAGCTTTTCCGCCCCCTGCTGCTCATATCAGGTATTACAGGGACTCTTAAGTCTAACAGAAACATCAGCACCCTGAGCCACGGCACTTTTCTTCCCCTCGGGATCTCTTTATTGGATTTTGGAATGTATTTACAGAGTCACAGAATTGATAGTGGAATTCTAGTGACAGAGACGAAGGATTGAACATCACATGGTGCTCAGGGCCCTCTGAACACACCCTCAACACACCCTGAACACACCCACAAATAGTTTCCCAAAAACTAATAAAAAAAAAGAAAAAAGAAAAAAAAAACAATGCCAGGCCTCTTAACACTGAGGTATACATTTAAAGCAAGTTTGACTGTAATAAAAACAAGGAACATGTCTGGAAAAAAAATTGAGTGCAAATTTCCTCATACTGTGACACAGATACACGCCACCGGCCACTTTATTAGGAACACCGCATCCTTCATGCACTTATGCAATATACACTAATCTCTTAACCATGATTCAACTCTTTAGTGTAAAACATTTAGCATGGATGACGGTCAGGAGCTTCAGGTAATGTTCAGTGCTCACAGTTTTAGAATAGAAAATGATCATGTAGTTTAATCCTTAATCCTATTTTTTTTTCCAATCCTGCTTTCAATGTAGTGTCGGATTGTAGTGTCAGATTTCTGTTCTTAATTCACAGGAGAGGAACTCGATCCAGTCTTCATTTGGTGTAACCAAATCTTCATTATGGTTTAATGTATTCTACATTTCAAGATGTTTTTCATAATGGTTGTAAAGACTAGTACTTTGAGTTACTTTAGCCATTCTGATGTTTGACATCAATGTTGCCTGAAGCTCTTGATCTCTGCATCGCTGCCAACTGATTGGCTGATTGAATGGATACTCGATTGAATTGGAAAATGTACAGAGAATACATTTATTCAAATTGTCATTGCGTGTATGCATTATCCTACTCTTTACATACATACACCTACACTGACATCTTAACGAAATCGGTTTTGAGAGCATTATTTTGGCCATCACATATTTAGGAAATGGTTTGGAGATGAACCGAGTTCACACAGTGTTTTGCTTACACTGCAAATGCACATGGTGGCGCTTTAGTGTCAGTTGTGTACATTATGAATTTAATGCTGAATCACTCAAATAGTTTCTGCAAATTTCTAATCCAGTCCTTGTGTATCTTCGAACAGATCCAATATATTTCATTTGACTCGATATTATGTACTGTGAGCTTTATTCCAATCATTGTGCTTCAGAAATCCAATTCCCCTTCATTACATTTCATTCTTTCCCCCCCACATACATACCACACATACAGTGTATATACACAACCAGAAAGGATTCGCAGCGCTTCACTTTTTTTTTTTTACACATTTCGTTATGCTACAGTCTTATTCCAAAACGGATTACATTCAATATTTTCCTCAAAATTCTATAAACAATACCCCATAATGACAATGTGAACAAATACACTCATTAAAAACAAAACAAAAAAATAGGTATTCACAGCCTTTGCCCTGACACTCAAAATTTAACTCAGGTGCATCCTGTTTTCACTGATCACCCTTGAGATGTTTTTTACAACTTGATTGGAGTCCACCTGTGGTAACCTGTGATTGAACATGGTTTGGAAAGGCACACACCTGTCTATATGAGGTCGCACAGTTAACAGTGGATGTCAGAGCACAAAATGAGCCATGGAGTCCAATAAATTGCCTGTAGACCTCTGAGACAGGACTGTATCGAAGCACACATCTGGGGAAGTGGACAGAAAGATTTCTGCAGCATTGATGGTCCCAATGAGCACAATCATCTGTAAATGGAAGATGTTTGAAACCACTAGGACTCTTCCTAGAACTGGCTATGCGGCCAAACTGAGCGATCGGGGAGAGGAGCCTTACTCAGGAAAGTGACTAAGAACCTGATTCTGACTCTGAAAAAGCTCCAGCATTTCTCTGTTGAAAGAAGAGAACCTTTCAGAAGAACAACCATCTCTGCACTCCACCAATCAGGTCTGTATGATAGAGTGGCCAGGCAGAAGCCACTCCTCAGTGAAAGGCACATGACAGACCGCCTGGAGTTTACCAAAAGGTACCTGAAGGACTCTCAGACAGTGAGAAACAAAGATTAAACGCTTTGGCCTGAATGCTAAGCGTCATGTCTGGAGGAAACCAGGCACCACTCATCACCTGGCCAATACAATCTCTACAGTGAAGCATGGTGGTGGCAGCATCATGCTGTGGGGATGTTTTTCAGGATAAATGGAAAGATGAATGCAGCAATGTACAAAGACATTCTTCAGATGCTTCAGATCTCTTTGGACCTCAGACTGGGGCGATGGTTTATCTTCCAACAGGACAACGACCCTTAGCACAGAGCCACGGTAACGAAGGAGTGTCTACGGGACTCTGTGAATGTCCTCGAGTGGCCCAGCCAGAGCCCAGACTTGAACCCTATTGAACATCTCTGGAGAGATCTGAAAATGGCAGTGCACCGACGCTCCCCATCCAGCCTGGTGGAGATGTTCTGCAAAAAACGAATAGGAGAACCTGCCCAAAAAAGGTGTGCCTTGCTTGTAGCATTAAACTAAAAAAAGACTGTAATTGGTGCCAAAATATGTAATATGTAAATGTTATTTTTATTTGTATAAATTTGCAAAGATAAGAAACAATCTTCTTTCATGTTGTAATTATTGGGTATTGTTTGTAGAATTTGGAGGAAAGTGATCAATTTAATCCATTTTGGAATAAAGCTGCAACATAACGAAATGTTGAAAAAGGGAAGAGCTGTGAAAACTTTCCGGATGCACTGCGCACATACGCTACACATCACACCACACACATACACAACACAATACTCTTCATTCACACACACACTACATATCACGCTACACACATACACACTGCATTTCGTTGCCTTGTACTTGTACATGTGTAATGACAATAAAGTTGAATCTAATCTAATCTAAACTATGCTTCATTCACAAACGCACTACATGACACTTCACATGTGCGCACTATACATCACGCGTCACTCAGACACACACACTCAACACATCACGCTTCACACACACTACACACACTTCACATGACAATTCACTCATGCACACTTTACATCTCAGTTCACTCACACACACACACATCACAATACACACATCCCACACTTCAATGTGCACACTACATTCACACCACTCACATATGTTACAAATCAGACTTCACTCATGCAAACTACACAACGCAGTACAATTTTACATTCCGCACTCGCACTTCACACACTTTTGACATCAGACATTATTGATACACACTACACACACATCACGCTTCACTCACACACTACACACAACTACAGATCGCCCATTCTCCTGTTTATATACACTGTATATACACACACACACACACACACACACACACACACACAGCAAGTGGCAGAGTAGAAAAACACTGTTTTAACTGTACTGCTGATCCCACACTGGGTCACAGGGGTGCCTATCCCAAGGGGCACAAGAAATAGAGCTAAGCACAATTGCACACTACAGACAATTTGGAAACCGGAGGTAATAGAGGAAACCCCAAACCCTGGAGGTGTGAGACAAACATGCTAGCAACTATTATTTTTTTATTGCTGTTGTTGATAACATGGTTTTTTTTTTTTTAGGCTGGATGTTTTGCTAAAGCATGCCAACCCTGGTTACTGATATTAGCGCTATTGTTTTCATCTCATTGTTGAAGGGAAATACACTAAAAATGCTGAAAATGAGCTGCTGGATTGAGTGAGAAACGACATCATAAAGGTTTCAATCACCGATTACAGGGTCATACTAATTGTTCCCTGGATATTAGCATAAGGTAATTGTGATAACCCGATCCCTGGACACGGAGAAGTGTCTAGGGAATCTGCTTAGACTGCTGCCCCCGCGACCCGAATTCGGATAAGCGGGAGAAGATGAATGAATGAGATGAATAATTGTGATAACCTGCTTTAAAATGCTTTCTTTTGTTTTGTTTTTAAAAAAAAAACTGCTGCCAAGAACATATAAAAATGAAAATAAAAACAAATAAACGTTATAAAATAGCTGTACACTAAGTATCTGGACACCTGACTTTTCTTCTTCACCAAACTGTTACCACAAAGGCATACAATTGTATTGGGTGTGGTAACATGAAATTTTCACTTTAGTTGAACTAGGAGATCCAAACCTGTTCCAGCATGAGAATACCCCTGTGCAAAAAGCCAGCTCCATGAAGATCTGCTTTAAAAGGTTTTCGAATGGAAGATCTTGAGTGGCCTGCTGTAGAGCTCTGACCTCAACCCTATTGAACACCTTTGGAATTATTTAGATGCTGACTGCACTCCAGGCCTCCTCACTGCTCTTACATCAGTGCATCAGACTTTACTAATGTCCTTGTGGTTGAGCACAAACTTCAATGAAGATTATAATAACAGCAAATAGAGATGAATTGTGGAATGAGCTCTTCAAAAAGCACACCGAATCTTATTGTCAGGTGCCCAAAAACGTTTGCCCATATATTATATCAATATCACGTGAAACTAGACAACCAATATATAACTTCATTTTTTTTTTTAGGGAAAAAATGAATGAATAAACATAAAAAAAAAAATAAATAAATAAAAATTAAAACCCACAAAGAGCTGAAAAAAAAACGTGGGTAAATGTAAAATTAGTGAAAGTAAATGTTTTTACATTTTTAGATGTCCATTTATTCTGAAAGGGTACACAAGTGCTGTAAATGTGAGTGAGATAAATGCAGTGCATCGCCACAAATGCCTACTAATAACATGCATCCATGTCTACACACCAACCTGCAGCACATCACACATCCACTAGAGGGCAGTGTGTAAGCAGAGGTGTGAGGATGTGGACGATCCGCAGAAACGTCTCAGTGACGTTTAAGGTAAAGAGTGCTAATTTCACTGTAGGAGAGGAGAGGAGAAGAGAGGAGAAGAGAAGAGAGGAGAGGAGAGGAATCCTAGCAAGCGACAAAATCTTGAATAAAGGTGAATTGATCACGTATAAATCTGTTAAAAAAAAAAGGATGAAAAATATTCCATTAGAACACCAACTTTCATGTTAATTGTAAAAAAAAAAAGTATTTTTCTATTTAAAAAAAGCCCAAAATAAATACATATAGATATTGTATGAATAGTTTGATAATGAGAATTGTATCATATATAAATGTTATGGTATATTTTATTTATTTCCAGTTCGCAGGGTTAGTTGGGTTTTCTTCATAACAACACATATTACAGAAATACTATGCACTTATTTTGAAGAATATCTACACTCATTTGCATAATTCCAGATAAGAGGATTACATAAGCTTTTCTAGTAGAATTCCAGCTATGATTTTAGCATTTAGGATTACCGGGATCTAGCTTACTAGTTTTTACAGCCATAATGATGTTATATTTATACCACTGTGGTATTTATTGGTATTTATACCAAATCAAAGTAAGTAAATTTTTGTCTTATTGGAAATAATAATTGTCTTATTGGATCCTCTTTTGTTTTTGGCGGCATCTTTGCACTATAGAATTGTTTGTAGATTTTATGTAAGCGACTAACAGGAGATCCCAAATGATGATAATAATAAAGAATAAATTATTATATATAAAAATGTATAATAATAGAGAGAATAATAGAGAGAATAATAATAATAATAATAATAATAATAATAATAATAATAATAATAATAGTAGAAAGTAGATAGAATAATAATTGTTATTCCTTCCCTCCCTCATAGCTTCAGGGTCCCAGGTTCAAGTCTGAACCCGGGTTATTGTTTGCTTGGGTTTCCTCCCATCTCCCAAAATACAAAAACAGGGATATTTTTGGATTGGTCATGATGCATTGCAATGCAGGTGTGAATGAATGTATTTGTGTGTGTTTTGGGGCTGAAACGATTCCTTGAGCAACTCGAGTAATTTGAATACAAAAAAATCTAATTATTTGCCTCGATGTTTCGTTTAGTCAGTTTAACTACAAATGGATTGTGTTTTCCCACGGACCATTATTACTGACGCACCACACGCTAAACTCTGCAGCGCTCTGAACAGGTAAACACAGAAGACGCTGCAGAATAAAAAAATAGAGGAACGGGCAGAAAAAAGCGAGGAACGCAGAGAAGATTCCAAAATGTCATTTATATATGATTTTTTAAATTTATATATTTGTATTTGCATTTTAATGTCATGGCATTTAAATGCACTCAATGGGTTTAGTTTTCACAGATTTTCTAGTGTGCAATTTCAGCAATAAAAATGCTAAAAAGAAAACAAATTACTTGTTTATTTTAAGAGACCAGTTCTATTTTCTTTTATTTAGTATTGCTCTTTAATAAAAAAGAAAGTACTTCTTATACGAATACTCAATTAATCGATGGATAAAATGGCCGAATATTCGATTGCTGCAGCACTAATGTGCTTGTGTCGAATTTCAACCACCTTCTGCATGGTCTATTCAGAATCCCTCGTGACCCTGACCAGGACAAAGCACTACAGATGATTATTGTCTCCTCTACCTCATTGCTGTCTTGTGCTCTAACATTAAACACATTATCCATCCACACACACACACACACACACACACACACACATTCACAACATATAATACAGCACATGTAACCAGCTCCAGATACTCCCACAGGGTATGAACACATCAGCCGACGCCGTACTTCACCTACCGATCCACACCGATTAACACACTCCTCAAGAACATCAGAGTGAAAGATTCTCATAACAGAGGCAGTGATCGCTGCATTCCACATATCCGCAAACACCATGTATTTGGTCTGTTGTTACTCTAATAAAAAAATAAACACATGTATCAGGGTGGGGGTGGGATTTAAAATGACACGCTGTCCATAATTTGGCATTTTTAGTTGGTCTTTTCCCTGTGTACCCCGGTTTGTACAGAAATTTACAAAAAAAGAAGAGAAGGAATCATAATATACAGATAACAAATTAACATATTCATAAATAGAGTATAAAAATAAATGAGACGTGTCATTAAACATTTTGGAGGCGACATCTGACATCTGGCAAGTGTTTTTCTCAATCAAACATGGCTTTACAAGTGTAATGGTGTGTGTCTGTCTTGTGTGTGTGTGTGTGTCTACATTGTTATAAAGAGTTTGCTTATAGATACTATATATATATTTGTATATGTATATACTAATATTCTTCCTATTCTCAGTTCACAAAACACAGCTAAAGCTGATATGTGAAAAGTAAGTGGGAAATGTGTTTTCAAGTCCTTTGTATGAGTGGATGATGAAGAATGGCAAGAAAAAAAGGCATCTTTTACCTCGATTTATCAGACATGCAAAGACTCGACTGCTCTACCTCCGTGTTGGGTTTATTATGAAACACAGTAGATTACAGTAATGTACAAAAATCACACGCTCCTCTTCCTCTTCCTGAAGAAAGTAGAGGCGTGGGGATCGTAGCTCTGATGTCCTACACAAAGAGAAACAGGAACATGGGGACCTTACAATGGCAAACTAGATTGGCATGGGCAATATATGGAAAAGCAAAACTTATAATGAATCAAGTTCAATGTCTGAAGTTTGTTTCGGTTATTTAGTCCTGAGTCATTCAGGAATCATTTCCTGTAACATTCATTCATTCTATCTATCTATCTATCTATCTATCTATCTATCTATCTATCTATCTATCTATCTATCTATCTATCTATCTATCTATCTATCTATCTGTCTATCTATCTGTCTATCTGTCTATCTGTCTGTCTGTCTGTCTGTCTGTCTGTCTGTCTGTCTGTCTGTCTATCTGTCTGTCTGTCTGTCTGTCTGTCTAACAAAAAAATCAGTTTATCAGTTTATGGGGAAACCACCCTCCAGTGAAATATGTGATTTTCCATAAACCAAAACTCCAGATTTCCATGAATGCTAAAATGAAGTCTCCTAAAAATCTCACTGCATCAATAGTTATACATTTTGCTTTGTTAAATGAAAACAAAAAAAAAAAATTAAAAGTTATAGTTGAATTAAAAATAAGTGACAGTGTTTTGTGTATTGTGTACCGTGACATTGTATTTATTACACTTAGCATATTAACATGAACCTCTTGTCTGTGTTACAACTGGGACTACTTTATTATCCAAACATCACTGATATTAAAAGAAAATTGCATGAAAGCATTCTGAAATCACGTGTCATTCTCAATATATGGAACCTGGCTGAGCATTCGTGTTTACACTGGGATTAAAGTGTTCATATTCCGCTTAGAAATTGTAAATGTTTTAAAATGTTTTGAATAAATAATCAATATTCTTTATTTAATTACTTCACTAAACATTAGGTCACTGAAGTTTTCATTGTCACTGGTTTCACAAACATTACCCTCAATCCCAAAACACATACAAAAAAAAGATGAACTTACCCAGCATCCACTTGTTTAGAACAAATTCTTGCTTTTCTGTAAATAAAATGAAAAAAAAAAAATTATATATATATATATATATATATATATATATAAACTGTGTTTAAAAATGAATAATCCTCCATACTGCTAATAAGACAATCAGTGACTTATATACACACAATATACACAAAGGTTTGTGGACACCTGACCATAAGATTTGTATGTACTTTTTGAACATCCAATTCCACATTTATAATATTTTTAAAGAATAATAACCTCCAACCTTCTGGGAAGATGTTCCACTAGTTTTTGAAGTGTTTGTGGAGATTCGGGCTCATTCAGTTAGTAATGAGTAATTAGTTAGGTGTATGATGTTAGATGTAGGTCTGGTGAGGAGGCCAGTGCTATACTGTGTGCCTCCAAACATTTTGGAGAAGAACCATGGCTGGTCACAATTACACACTCTCTCTCTCTCTCTCTCTCTCTCTCTCTCTCTCTTTTTTTTTTTTTTTGTTATTTTACATTTTTGTATTTATTTTATATTCTAATAAGGTACATGCTGGCAAATCTCCAACATGTAATAAATTCCCATAGGTTAAAATTTTCCATATAGACTAGAACATTATACTGTAAAAAAAAATAGATAAATCTAACAAGCCAAACAAAAAAGCCAGACACAACTGTTTCTCCATCTGTATTTTGTTGTATACTTCGATCCTATCAAGGAGTTTAGACACACCTGCAAATATAAGGATTGGTTTTCCTCTTTTTAGTTTTTTTTACTAATTTGGAATAATAGTGAACACATTTAAATTATGTAATATTTAATGTAGAATTCCTAAAAGTATCCACAACAACACTTCACACTATCAATATAGCGTCGACCAACTTCATTAAAAGCTTGAGCCAAGAAGTTCTTTTATTTATTTATTTATTTTTTATTATTATTAAAGAATTGGTTTTTAATCACTGTTAAACTACTAAAACTGATTTTGATTCAGAAATCAGTGTGTGGGCAATATGTATGGCAATAAAGTATGGGCAATAATATCTCTATTGAATCCTATTCCACATACAATCCTTTTTAATTAAAACTATAAAGTATATGTTAAAATATATATTTAATGAATTTATATATAATTAAACATATAGAATCAAGCTAGTGTCTAAATCTTTGCTATGTTTTTCTACAATTTGCTTGTGAGCTGGTGACGGTGCTGCTCCTGTTGTACCACATGGCAAAGTAATATTCTGAGTAAATCTTCCTTCTTCTACATCTACTCCATATTCTATTATCTTATATTGTATATGTGTAGATGCTGTGACTAACAGGGAAAGAGTAACACTATTCCTCTTACCTAAAGAGAACAGCTGGTTTTTCTTTTCTGGCTCTTAAAAAATAGATGTCTGTGGCATCATTAGCATTTAAACATACACATTTCTGACAATATGGAGAAGACCGTAATGTCTAAACTTTTAAATGGAAATATATTTCTAGGGATGAGATGTACTCTGTTGGAACTATATTTTTTACACTGCTGCTGACATTTCGACTCGTATCGACAGAATCAAGCTGGGATTGACTATCTGTGCATGACACACTTACCAAAATTACAAGTAAATCTGAATCTCTGCAGTTCCTAGTGTAAATGCTTCAGAAGACCAGAGAACAGAAAAAAACACACACACAGAAAAACAGAGCAAATCCCCCCCACCAACAAAAAGAAACAATGCAGAACATTGCAGGACAGATACAAGAGACAGACAAACACACAAACAGGGCCAAGCGAAAATGATCAGAAAGCTTTCACAGAAAGAGTAAAAAAGGAAAATGCTGTAAAAAAAAAGAAATCAAACAGAAACGGACATAAAACCTCTGCATTTGGGTGATGCTGAAGACATGAGCTTAGTCCACATCAAACAGATGATAAAACAGTCTGTTGAACACATCTTTGTGGCTGACCTGAATATAAAAGGCACATAAACCTGCAGGGCTGCCGAGAAAATGTTCCTGCATGATAATGGCATTAATGTCTACAGCAAGTCCTGGTTAGGAAGCTCCTCATGCCCCAGGACAGTCAGAGATAAGCAGGGTGTCATACGGGTCAATTAAAAAATATATTAGAAGGAAAAAATATATATATTTCAAGTAGCAACAAATATGGTATATAAGGGCAGAATTTGATAGTGGGGAGCAACTATAGAGCTGAAGAGGCAGTAGCGGGGCAGCAGAGAGGCAACCTAGGCTAGCAGAAGGGGCAAAATAAAGCAATGTATCGTGGAAGGTTATAGAGATATGATTGAGGTGGGTGGTTAAATGGCCGTCTCCAGTCTTTTTAGGAACTTTACCTTCTTCTTCGCCTGTAATAGCTCCTGGTAGGCACTGGATCGAATGAAGCGGCTGTATGAGTCGCTCTTCATCAGCTTGTAGATGTGCTCCTGAAGACGAGGAAGAAGAACAAGGGAGAATTTATGACAAATTCACATCGGATCCTTAGAACTGCACAATATTGCTTTAAAGTCATGAAAATTATTAAAGTACAAAGATGAAATTATATTGTAATCACACAAAGACAGGGGGGGGGGTTACAGAGTGTATAAAGGCAGTCTGGGGCAATAGAAAAAAATGTAGGCAACAGGATGTGGTATAGAGTGGCTGGGAACAGTAGAGGGTAAACTGAGCAAAGAGGGTGCATATGAGGACACAGGATGTGAGTGGAAAGCACAGTTACAGCTATACAATTTTGACCAGTAATGGGCAAACTGGCACAGTAGGGGGCCAAGTGGGAGGCAAATTTCAGCAGTAGGGATCTCAGTGAAATCAGCAGACAACAGTAAATGCAAAATCCATGCATAGGGCGCAGTACAAAGCAGTAGAAGGTGTAACGTAACACATCCCCTCACACTGCAACAGTATATCTAACACATCCCCTCA
>JAAIIK010000113.1:1261638-1281943 GCA_014706435.1 Silurus glanis
TGTGTGTGTGTGTGTGTGTGTGTGTGTGTGTGTGTGTGTGTGTGTGTCGGTGTTTCTCACCATAATCAGTATTTTCTGGTTCCCAGCAGTTCGATGGCCAGAAGTAGGGGGTCTGCACAAATAAAGAAAGACATAAAAAAACAATTCTGCATTTTGTGATATCCCGCGGTAACCTGCCCGTAGATTTGAATAAAGAAAATCTGAGGGACTCGGGTCGTCAAGAACATCTGGTCGCTTCATAAAACAAAATGAAAACAATCACATTACTAAACGAGCCGCTGATCTCAGCTGTAATATCGTAACCGGTCAGGTGTGGGGAAAGATGAAAACCTGATAATTAAAGCCAGCTGTCTGGTTTACACACTGAAACTGGTGTAAACACACAAGTGGAATAACTTTTTAAAGAAAAAAAATCAAGGTTTAACACCCACAAGTGCACCACAGAGACAAGTGTCACTATGATGAAGTGGCACAGTGATGATTTTCTGTTGGAAAATATCCTGTTGGGCACATTCAGATATTCGACCTGCTCTGGGTTTTTATATGAGAAAGGTTTTTTTATTACTGTAAATATAATAATAATAATAATAATAATAATAATAATAATAAAGTAATAATAATAATTATTATAATAGAAAGCTCTCCATTACAGCAAAACACATCCTATAGTGCCACTCTAATATTGTATTTATATTAATCACAATGAATTAGAGAAATATTCATAAAATCAAGATATTCTTCTTGGTTAATAATGTTTAAAAGATTATTTTTTCATAAGAATCTTAATCTACTGTATCTGTAGTGTATGTGTCATTACTACAGACAGAATTTCTGATGAAAACAAAACAAAATAGAAAACCCTCTTAATGATATTCAGCTCACTCAAGTCTGAGGGCCTTTTCTTTGGATTCCATCAGTAAAAGTATATGTCCGAACAAAAATTTTTTTAGAATATTTAATCAATTCTTTAGTCAAATGCATTTCTTAATATAGCCCTAAGCTCTACTCATGATATTCATTCTTCCAGATACTGGATATTTTTGTTTTGTTTTTGTTTTATTTTTTCTATGGGACGATTTTTGTATTTATGTGTTACTAGTGTAATAATGTGAGTCTGACTCAATACTGTTTTGTTGTAGTGTTCAAATGCTGCAAAGAAGTAGAAATGCTTTAATTATTGTTACATTTGATCTACAATGACCAATAATGAGTTTACAGTAAACAGTATATACTTTACGATTATTAAACATTCTGCTTATCATATTTTGTTTAATGCCTGCACAATATTCTATCAGCAAATAAAATTGTACATTTGAATTTCTTTCTAAAAAGAAGCAAAATAACTTAATACAGTCTAAAACGTCATTACATTATTAAAACTATAAGTCAAACCAGTGACTTTTATACCTTGTTCTAGGATTCTGTGCCAATTCCTAAAAAGGGCTTTAAGAGCGGGTAAAAAAAATATATTTGTTAATTTCAGGATTTTTAACACCAGTGTCACAAAGCCAGAAAAATGTATATAAAATAAAACTAAATAAAAAATAGTAAAAAGGCTTTTGATAAGAAGTTTGTCAATGTAAAAATGATTTGTTTATATGGAGGATTTTATAATATTAAGAATACTGATTTCAGGATCTTAGCAGAGCAAATGTGCAGAAATGTTCAGAAGATATTCAGTAACTCTGAACATGAGACAAAGGTGACAGGGGTTTTCAGTATTTAAACAAACAAACAAAACAAAAGAAATAGATTGGTCTAATTAAATTCTAATACAAAATTTAATCAATTCAATATGAACTAATATTATCACCTGAAATCTATAAAACGTCCCATCATCCTTCAATGTTAGGACGTGATCAGAGATAGGAAAGAAATATCCATGTGCAGACATCAGAGTTCCCAGGTGAAGAGCCTCAACTGAAACACACACATGCACACAACGTGTAAATAACGTTTTTACTGTATATGTAACACTTTTCTAGATCAAAATGCTTGAATTTTTTTCATTATAATATATTGTACATATTCACACAAACAAATATATGCATACAACATACAGCCATTCCCAAAAGCTCAAATATAAAAAATATATACTTGAACTTCTATTTTAAAGCAACACAGAGTCGCAGAAACGTTTTATATATATATATTTAAATATTTCTCCATCCTCATAAAAAATAACAAGCAGACTTCTAGATTTTTATTCAGCACAAAATGAACAGGAAATAAAAGCACTGCATTAACATCCACACCATCAATAGGTAGTAATGATTTTATGAACTTTTTCAATAATAAAGTTGAAAACATCAGGCAAAAAATCCAGACGATTAATATAAATCCACCCTATTTTATAAATAACCCTGTAGACAGCACTGTAATTATAACAGACAATCAATTACAAAGCTTCACTCCTATTTAAGAGAATAACTTCATTTCATTTATTTCCTCGTCAAAATCAACTTGTATTCTCGGTCCCTTGACTACAAGTTTCTTTCAAAAGATAATACCAGAAGTAATTGAATCTGTTCTAAGAATAATAAACTCTTCCATAATGCACAGTTATGTACCTAAATCCTTCAAACTGGCAGTTATCATCCCCCTAATTAAGAACCTGACCTTGACCCATGTCTGCTGTCCAACTACAGGCCAATATCAAACCTCCCCTTTATCTCCAAGATTTGAAGCTTGTAGTACGCCAGTTCTGCTCACATCTGCTTAACAATAACATTTATGAAATGTATCAGTCAGGATTTAGGCCTCATCATAGCACAGAGACGGCGCTAGGTAAGGTGGTAAATGACCTGTTATTGGCCCCTGATCAGAATTTTGTCTCTTTACTTGTTTTAGTCGACCTTAGTGCAGCTTTTGACACCATTGATCATAATATCCTATTTGCTAGACTAGAAAATAATGTTGGAATAAAAGGAACAGCTCTCTCCTGGCTTAGGTCTTATCTGACTGATCGCTATCAGTTTGTTGATGTAATTGATGAGTGTATGATGTCGTTACAGGATGCAGAAAGACTAGTTAATGTTTTTGTTACATCTAGATTAGACTACTGTAATGCTTTACTGTTTAGGTGTTTAAATAAGTGCATAAATAAGCTTCACTTAGTTCAGAATGCAGCAGCAAGAGTCCTTAGTAGATCTAGAAAATATGAGCACATCACCCCTGTTTTAATCAGTCTACACTGCTCCAAATTAGATCTCGCATTGATTATAAAATACTACTACTGATGTATAAAGCACTTAATGGTCACGCGCCACAGTATCTGAGTGAAGTTCTTTACCAATATGATCCTCCACGCCTACTTAGGTCAAAAGGTGCAGGCTATTTGTTGGTACCTCAAATAATAAAGACTACAGCAGGGGGCAGATCTTTCTCTTATAAAGCCCCACAGTTATGAAACAGCTTTTCAATTAGTGTTCAGGACTCAGACACAGTCTCAGTGATCAAGACGAGGCTAAAAACATATTTATTTAGTCAAGCCTTTTATCAGTAGATTTTTTTTTTAGGTAAAGGAGCAGATCTGGAGGGATCATGGATATAGAGTGTTTGGTGAACTGGGATATTTGTATGCCGTCATCCCCACACTCTAACACGTTCACTTAGATTTGTTGATGGTGGTGTGGTGGGTCGTCTCTTATCCCAGAGATCCCTCATGTATGTATTACCTTCTGGTTCTCCATTTTAGTTATGCTGCCATAGCAAGTTTTGAGACAATGTTCATTGTTAAATGCGCTATACAAATAAAAATTAATTGATTTCAATTTAATTGTAACACCTGACATTTTTTCAGCCATATGTGGTTTTTCACAAAACTTTTACCACAAAATTTGGATTTACACTATCGTATAGGATGTCTTCATTAGCATTTAATTTTCCTTTTACTTGAACTAGGAGACCCAAACCTGTACACAATGCTTTACAATGCTTGGAGTGGAAGATCTTGAGTGGCCTGCTATGGAGCACCAACCTTAACCCTATTGAACACCTTTGGGATGTGACTGCACCCCAGGCCTCCTCACCTACATCAGTACTTGATTTCACTAACATCCTTGTTGCTAAATGAGCACAAATCTCCACAATCACACTCCAAAAGAACATCTTCCCAGAATAATGGAGTTTATTATAGCAGCAAATGGAGACTAAATGTGGAAAGGGATGTTTAATAAGCAAATATGAGTCATATGGTTAAGTGTCCATAAACCTTTGTCCATATAGTGTGGATCATTTAGAGTAAAAAAAATAAAATCAATAAAGCTAAAATTAGAGTGACCTTTATTTTCTTTTCCCTAAAAACTGGCAGATGAAATTAAGTGAACATGAAGGTTTGGATTTGCGTTTCAAGGTTTACCTCTAGCCCAAGTTTTTATTTGTGACAAAAATAGACATGATACAGAATGAGCCTCAATATAATATTTAACACGAGCCAGAATTCCTGACAAAGCGCATAGCGATGACTCTGACAGTGCCGTCCCTCTTCAGAAGATTGCCACGAAAGTTCTCAGTCTCATCGTAACCACGGAAACTGGCTGCTCATGACACATATTATATCACACCTCTCACCCTGAGACAGCACTATAAACAAACAGAAAAAAAAAACACACACAGCAGTGATTCTCCCTGTGAGCAATTCAAGCATCTCTTGTAGCTCCTAAAGCCAAGTAAATTCCACACATCACACACTCATCATTTTGCAAACCTGATGCAAGCCATCAGATAAGCATTAACATCTGGAGAGCTGGGATCTTGAACAACTCTTTAGATATGATCGTTCAATGTCTTTCCTCTCGGCTCAAGTAGGGCAAACATGATTCATTTTAAACATGTTATTTATAGATATGCTGGGAGGGGGAAGCTCAGTGGTTAAGGCATCAGCCTCGAGATCAGAAGGTCATGGGTTTAAATCTGAGCACAACCAAGCCGCCACTGCTGGGCCACTGAGCAAGCCCCTTAGCTGTCACTCTAAATAAGGGCGTTAATGTAAATATGCTGACGTGTTGGGGTCAAAATATTTGCATAATCAATTTGATATCTGTAGTGGTGAAACTCTCCTATATTTTTTCCTGTACTTCACTACACTACTGAGGATACCGGTGGTGTAGCCTTGTTGACGCATTAAGGAAAAACATGAGAATAGATGAACGCATACTACGAGATGGTATCAAAAAGTTTCAAGAGTAGTTTTGTAACACGCCAACAGATGGCAGCACAAGGATGCACACAGAGTCACACGGAGCACCAACTTTCATAAGGTATTGTGCCAAAAGACATAATCCTGAGTACATCGTGAGCGGTGCTATTTTCACACGTGCGCTACCACGTCTGCGATTTTATCTTGGACAGCAATTTAGAATTTGGCTCGTATGGACTTTGCCCACTTCCCAAAGATAAAGATATAAACTTAAAGGTTGCCGTTTTGACACCATTGCCGAGATCGCAGGTGCTTGGCTCGCTTCGAAAAGAAGACTTCCAAGACATATTACATAAATAGCAGGAAAGTTGGGAGCGCTGTATTGCTGTGCAAGAGGACTATTTTGAAGATGATAGTGTGTGAAAGTAGATAAATAAACTACTTTCTTATAAACAGAGCTAGTCTAAAAACTTTAATACCACCCCATATACTAGTGATAATTATTTTGGATAAAATAAATGGATAAAAAAAAAATTGGTTTAACAAATAAACTTGGCTTGGCTGTGTTGTGGGCAAAGATTTTTAAAAGTAATTAATTCATTATTTGTTCTCCTTTTTCTTTCGGCTGCTCCCATTAGGGGTCACCACAGCGGATCATCCGTCTCCATTATTAATTATTTGTTAATTTGTTATAAAAATAATTAAATAATTACATAATTGTTATTAAAATAATTTGGGTAGGTGGTAGCTTAGTGGTTAAGGCATTGGACTTTGGTTCGACATCCCCATGGCCCCTGAGCAAGGCCCTCAACCTCAACCCCATAGCTGCTTAGTTGTATGAATGAAATAAATGTACGTCGACCTGAATAAGTGCATCTGCCATAAATATAAATGTAAAAGGTACGCGCAAGCACCGGCCTTGCCTCTGCCTCTAGAGGGCACACACTAAAAAAAAAAGCCCCTAAAAAACATTCCAAACCAAGAATGAACTTAAATAATAAAGAATTATGAATCACAATGTTCAAATATGAACAGAAATCGATCTATGGCTCCTATACTACCATTCCAATGAATTTGGTTTATAAAAACTAGTTGCTATGGATTATATTTGCACTTTGTCTTTACTAAAAGACTGTTGAGTGAAGCATCAATAACACCCCCACCACATTTTCCCACCATATTTACCACATTGTAAGGGTTGGACATCAGGATAAGAAAAATGTTCATTATAGCAAACCAGACACCTTTCCAGGCCAACAGAAAAAAGGAGGTGGTAGCTCAGTGTTTAAGACATTGGACTTTAGGTAGCACAGTATTTAAGACATTGGACTTTGGTTCAGAAGGTCATGAGATCAAATCCAGCCACACCAAGCTGCCACTCCTCGGCCCCTACTCAGCTGTTATTAAAAGAGATAATTGTAAGTCACCTGAGGGAGTCAAGCCAAATGCCATTAATGGTTACAAACAATTGAAAGGGATGATTTGTCTCAGAGCTCTGTCTTTTCAGTGGGTTTTTCCTCACAGCAAAGAAGCTAATCATACAAGATCAGTGAATTTGGCTTAGCTTGCTAATTAGCCACCATGCCTTATCAATTATACACCTGTTTAACAAACCTCACATACATTCTACATCAAGAAACTTGCTAACTAGATACTGTAGCTTGCCCACGTTTCTGCTGTTAACTATAATATAATAATAATATATACAGTAGACATGTCTACTGTATATAGCTGAATTTTGCTAAGCTAACAAACAAAACTGGTTGGGCAGCAGCTCATCTTAAAGTGAAGGAAGCAATAGAAATAGAGTCAAGTCAAGTCAAGTTTATTTCTATAGCGCTTTTCACAACAGACATTGTCTCAAAGCAGCTTTACAGAAATCAACAGTCAAGGTGAATGGCGTGGCTTCTTCTATTCTTCCTCTTCATCTTTATTTGCATTCTTAACTAGAGCATTACATTGTGGTAATAGATCAGAGACTTATATTCCTATTCCCCAGACTAAAAAATCGGCAAGATGAACACATCGGCAAATAAAACCGTCCGTGTAGAAACATAACAAAAGTTATCTGTTTGGTGACCTGATGATTTACGTAATTTAAAACACCATAATTACTTTTACGTTTACAAGAATATTTAGTCTGCATGCTCTATGTTGAGTTTGGTTTCACTAATAATAAACATACACATAGACATAAACATAGACCATGGTTTAGCCTCATTAAACCACTGACAGGACACCAAGCCATAAGAATAGTCTAGAGTCCTTGCCGAATATCACTTCCTGTTTTTTTTATTAGAGCTAATCCATAATTATATTTAAATAATTGTTTCCCATAGAAAAATCCTTGATGGATGCTTCAGTCAAATCATCAACCAGTAGCATCAGGTTGCTAGGCTACTTTGGTCTTTTTGCAACCAGGCATCTCTTTTTGTTCACAAACATCAAAAGGGTGTAGGAAATAAGGACGATAGAAAGTAAACCAACAGCACAGTCCTGGCCATTATAAAACTGATTGTTATAATGACAGCTGCAGTCAGTAGGAAGCCTCAGATTTTATATTCTTCTCAGACACTAGATCAGGGTTGTACTTACTGGTGAATAAATACACCATATACAGTAATATGAGCAATATACTGTACTAGAATCATACATCAGCCAAGCTAAAATGTCTTGCTATTAAACCACCAAATGTTAGACTGAACTGAGGAAAGAAAAAGCCATTCTAGGAAAATTTTAAGGACATAGAAATAGATAGACAGGTGGTTAAACTGAACGATGTGTATTTGAGAGGAACAGATTGGTGTCTCTTGGATTAGGATTGATTTATCCCAGGTTTATCCCTGAGTGCAACAGATTGGCGTAACTTTAAGTGAAGTTAAGTTTAAGATGGTGGGTCGTTGCATGGGATGGATGGGTGTGACTTTGTCACCAAGATGACGTTACAGATGGCTGCCTCTGTGTTTTGGTGCACTTTGTTTTGTATTGTTTTTTTTTGCTGCTTTATTATTTAATTTCCCTCATATTTACCATTTTTTATATTATTATATCGCCAGCACACCATGACAAATTCCATGTACATGCAACCCATGATACTTGGCAACAAAGATGATTTTGATTCTAAGAGGGACAGATTAGTGCATCTGAATTGGACAGGTGTACATCTTTGAGTTGGAAAGATTAGCATATCTTTCAGTGGACCACATTGACATGTGTCTGAAAGAGACAGCTTAGCATGTCTTTATGTATGAAAGGTGTGACTGAGTAGGACAGATTAGAATGTCTTTGGGTGAGTCAAATTACTGTGTATTTGAGTGAGACACACTAAGTACACAATTATTGTGTATTTGTCTTCGAATGGGACAGATAAGTGTGTATTTGAGTAGGGCAGATTAGCATGTGTTTGAGTGGGCTAAATTGACTAAATTGTCTTTTCAGTTACAAATCTGTATGGCTTTCTAATAGGACAGATTGGCATATGTTTTAGTGGGACAGATTGGCATCTTTGTAAATAGGACCGATTGGTGGGACATATGAGTGTCTGACTCATTTAAGAGGGACAGATTGATGTGTCTTTAAGTAGGACAGACTAGCATGTCTTTGAGAGGGAAAGCTTAGTGTCTTATTGAACAGAGTGGGACAAATTGGTATGTCTTTAAAAGAGACATATTGGTATGTCTGAGTGGGACAGATGAGTGTCTCTTTGAATCATTTGAGTGGGACACATAGTCTGAGTAGGACAGACTGACATGCCTTTGAGTGGAAAAGCTTAGTGTCTTATTGAACAGAGTGGGACAGATTGGTATGTCTGAGAAAATCTAACTGGCAGGTCTTTAAAAGAGATATTTTGGTAAATCTGAGTGGGACAGATGAGTGTCTCTTTGACTTATTTGAGTGGGACAGATGGATGTGTCTGGGTAGGACAGACTGGCATGTCTTTGAGTGGAAAAGCTTTCTTTCTAATTGAACAGAGTGGGACAGATGTGTCTCTTTGACTCATTTGAGTGGGACAGATGGACATGTAATGTGTGAAAGCTTAGCATCTGAGTGAGACAGATAAATACATCTTCAGATGAGACAGATTGGCATTTTGAGGGGATTTAACCTTTGAATATCTGGTGTAAATATGTATTAAATATTCTCAGGTAAAAATGTTGCTTCGTTTGTAAAAGAATATGATGTGATGTCAGTTCCTGTTTGGTCACTTAATGGTAGCTTTTCCCGGTTATGCATAAAAACAAGGAGACAGTTTGCTCTCGCCATTTTTATTTTGCTTCCACTATAATGCCTTAAGTTCATTTCTATCTCTTTAGAAGTGAAAATCTGTTGAAAATACGATGTTTGATAAGCTTCTGTTTGCTATTGTATACAAGCTTTCAGCAATGTTAATAGCTATTGAAACTGCTACTACAGAGAGAACAGCAGTGTATATTTATGATACAGTCATGTTTATCAAAACATAAACTCTGAATATTTTCATATCTTTACAGTTTTCACCGCAACATGTTAATGAGGTAGTGTTACAGTAAATGATCAACCTTACTACGACTCTGTCTTCATTGGCTACGGTTTAACTTGGTGTATAGTCAGAGTTTACGGTACGAGAACACTACAGGGACATGAGCGTGTGTTTAAGGGGGACACATAGGCGTGTCTTTTAGAGGGGGACAAAAGGACATGATTTTCATGTCAAGTCAAGAGTCAAGCTTTTATTGTCATTTCAACCATATATAGCTGACGCAGTACACACTGAAATAAAACAACGTTCCTCCTGAGCCCTGGTGCTACATTTATCAACAATCACAGAAAACACAGAGCTAAGGACTAGTAAGTGTTTAAATTTAATTTACGGTATTTGCCAGACGCCCTTATCCAGAGCAACTTACTTGCCTTGCTCAAGGGTCCAGTAGTGGTGGTGGTGGGATTTGAACTTGTGACCTTTCGATTCAAAGTCCAATGCCTTAACCACTGAGCCTCCACCTCACTATGAAATGCCATTTGGATGAAAGTGAGTTGGCCCAAAGTCTTGTAAGTGTAAGTGTTTAGCTGGCTAGAGTTAGCACTGAGCATTCGTGAAAATGACCTGGCAATTCAACACCCAGACTAACACATACTGGTTCTGATTGAATAAAGAGGATCATTTTGGAATGCAATCAGATAAATGATGTGCAGTTAGTGGGTGTGTTGTGGCTGATTTACAGAGAATAATTGTGTGAATTACAAGCTGCAGTAAATCACACAGCGGGCGGCATCTTAATCAATTTCCATTTACTCCGTCCTCTGTTTGGAGGTTTTGGGCAGAAACACTCCACATTGCATATTTATTAAGGCAAACATTCCATAATTGAGCAGATTTTTTCCCCCTCATTTCAGAGATGTGATTCTCTCTGTACACCTTGTTATTACATTTGAATATGTACAAGTTTTTACACATAGGAAGTTCAAACCATCTCTCTTTACTCTACCCAGGATTATCAACGTGATTTATTTTAAAGCCCAATTCCGAAAAAGTGAATTGAATCTAAAATATGGGATATAATAAAGATATATAGACATAATAAAGGTTCCCTGGTGGTCTAGTGGTTAGGATGCGACGCTCTCACCGCTGCGGCCCGGGTTCGATCCCCGGTCAGGGAACCAACCCCAGCCACTCTTAGTGCCGGTCCCAAGCCCGAATAAATGGGGAGGGTTGCGTTAGGAAGGGCATCCAGCGTAAAAACACGTGCCAAATCAAACATGCGGAGGATCCGCTGTGGCGACCCCTAACGGGAGAAGCCGAAAGAAAGAAAGTTTTATATAGACATAATAAAATACAATACAAACTTTTGCAGCTTCTCAGATATTAAGCAAGCATAAAGTGTGTAGAGGAAATATAAAGAATACTGCACTGTGGATTGCACATTACAGCCTGCCACCATCCATCATAGATATGGGTATACATACACACACACACACACACACACACACACACACACACACACACACACACACACACACACACACACACACACACACAAAACTTTAGTCTTAGTTTATTAGAAGTTGTGAAGGCAAAGGTCTTAAAAGTCATAAGAGATTAAATGTACCATTCTGATTGGTCAGGAGGTTTTGATTGACATGATGATGATGATGATGATGATGATGATAATGATAATGTAGTTTGGATGAAGGTGTAAAGGCACAAGGCTTAAAAATCATTAGAGATTATACTATAGTGCTTTTTAAACACACTATTCTGATTGGTCAGGAGGTTTTGATTGACATGATGATGATGATGATGATAATGTAGTTTGGATTAAGGTGTAAAGGCAAAGGTTTTAAAAGTCATAAGAGATTATACTATCTTCTTCTTCATCTTTTTTCGGCTTCTCCCATTAGGGGTCGCCACAGCGGATCATCCATAAGAGATTATACTATAGTGCTGTTAAACGCAGCATTCTGATTGGTCAGAAGGTTTTGATTGACATGATGATGATAGTTTGGATGAAGGTTTAAAGGCAAAGGGCTTAAAAGGCACAAGAATTTATACTATAGTGCTGTTAAATGCACCATTCTGATTGGTCAGGAGGTTTTGATTAACATGATGATGATGATGATGATGATGATGATGATGATGTAGTTTGGATGAAGGTTTGAAGGCAAAGGGTTTAAAAATCATTAGAGATTATACTATAGTGCTGTTAAACTCACCATTCTGATTGGCCAGAAGGTTTTGACTGACAAGTTTTATATTGAGCACTCATTCAAATATATTGTTGTTTTGACAGTAAAACCTTGCACAGGTACATGTATGTAGGATGCTATTTTTGGAGGAAGTCTCCAATTCGAGTGCTTTGTAACAGTCAGAAGTAAGATAAGATAAAGTCTTGAGAGCAGAGAGCCTGTTGTGAAGTTGCAGAATTGCATTTTTTTGCCTCATTAACTTGGAAAAATGAGGCTTGTGAAGAACTTTTTATAGCTATTAAAATTAGATAATGTTTTCTTTAGCAGCTCAAACCCAAGTGTTATGTTCCTTGCATATGTATAGCACATTTGGTGTAAACGAGACAAGCAAACTAGCTACATGAAATGGTTTTTATCACAAGCCTGAAAGAAACACCTAGGCTGAGTGCAACATACCTGGCTTAACAATAAACTGAACTAACACCTTTACATTAATGCTAACCCAGGAGGTGTGTGTCATGAGTATGAGGTAAGGGTAACACTAGCCTTTCTTACGACATCATTCATACAAGATGGAATGAAATTGTGCTTGCATCATCTCTTATCTCTTTAATCATTTGCCTGCTGATTTTAGTACAAACAGTAGGTTCTTTTTCTCACTCACTCACTCACTCACACACACACACACACACACACACACACACACACACATATATATACATACATACATACACACACAGGGTCTATTTCATTTCCAGCTGTTTTCCTGTGAGACTGCCAGAGGGAAAACAGACAGACAGATGGAGACTGACAGACGGAATGTCACAGAGAGAAAAGAAAGCAAATGGGAAAGAAAGAGAAAAGGGGGGGAAAGAATTACAGCTATTATAACTGCTACTATCTAACAATCTCTCTATTATTACATAAAAAGGATAGATGGATTTCATTTGGGAGTTACAATATTTACACTATAGGGACACAGTTAAATAGTTGAATGCCTCTGAATTGGGTAGCATTACATTTTCCCTTCACCTAAACTAGGAGATCCAAACCTGTTCCAGCATGACAATGCCTCTGTGCACAAAGCCAGCTCAATGATGATATGCTTTACATAGGTTAGAGATGAAGATCTGGTGCTATAGAGCTCTGATCCTTAACCCTATTGAACACCTTTGAACACCATCAAATCTCAGGCCTCCCCAGTCCTCCTCGACTCACCTACATCACTACCTGACTTTACTAACACCCTTGTGGCTGAATGAGCACAAATCTCCACTAGCACACTCCAAAATCTAGTGGAACATCTTTCTATAAAAGTAAATGTTATAACAGCAAATAGAAGTACACTGTGAAATGGGATGTTCACACAGCACATATGACTTTAATATTAAGGTGTCCACTAACTTTTGCTTATATTGCAATACGCTATCACCTGACAGATGCCTGGTAATGCAGCAGTTTGAGCCATGTAGTATAATATATATAGAACAAACCTTTTACTAGCTGAGCTTAATTCAGAAAGTAAGGGAGTGCATTTACTCGTGTTACTGTCATTGAGTAGTTTTTTGTGAACTTCTACTGTTGGAAGTAGGTTTTAGAATCTATAATTACATTTTTACCTAGTATGTCTTTTTTAAGCTACATTTAAATCATATACATTCTTCTTTTTCTTCTTCTTCTTTCGGCCTCTCCTCCAGCTCCACCTCCTGTCTTTTACTCAATGTCACTGTCTCTAATCCATACAACATCGCAGGTCTCACCACAGTCCTATAAACTTTCCCTTTCATTCTTGCAGATACTCTTCTATCACAAATCACTCCTGCTATCACTATTCTCCACCCACTCCACCCTGCCTGCACTCTTTTCTTCACTTCCCTAACACACTCTCCATTACTTTGCACTGTTGACCCCAGGTTCCTGAACTCCTCCACCTTCTCCACCTCTTCTCCCTGCAACCGCACCACTCCACTGCCCTCCCTCTCATTCATACACATGTACTCTGTCTTACTCCTACTGACTTTCATTCCCCTTCTCTCCAGCGCATACCTCTACCTCTCCAGGCTCTTCTCAACCTGCTCCGTACTCTCACCACAAATCACAATATCATCCGCAAACATCATAGTCCAGGGAGACTCCTGTCACCTCGTCAGTCAACTTGTCCATCACCACTGCAAACAGGAAAGGGCTCAGAGCCGATCCTTGATGCAGTCGCACCTCCACTTTGAACCAGTCTGTCGTTCCTACTGCACACTTCACTGCTATTTAAATCATATACATTACTAAGTAAAAAAAAACAAAAAACAATAGAAAATATTGCTGCAATGGTAAATTTGATCTTTTGTATATGTATATATAGTACACGTGACCTTTTATGCTTCTATATATTCATGGATGTACGTGACAGACAGATTATTACTTATATCTTCAAGAACAGAAACTTCCTTCTCTATGTGTATTTCATGAACATTCTAGACCTTGTACGGTGTTGTCTTTCAACCGTGGGGTGTGTCGAAAATGTTACTTCCTTACTTCCTTATCTGTTACTTCCTTTTCTTTCTTATCGAAAACAGGGGTGCAAGTCCCACTTTTAAAACTCATCTTGCAGGTATATAAGGAGGAAGGAAAAGAGGAAGGGCGTGCTTCTCTTCTGCATTCTTTGGCAGACGAGTGTCATTTCTTTAATGAAAACATTGACTCTTGCTGTAATCAATCTTTTTTTGCTCAGTAATAACGTCATATCGTGTTTTTTCCATGACATTTGCAAGGGGGGAACAAAATCACGCCCTGGAAACTACCGCACTGATCGATTTTTGCGCAGGACAACAAACGCACCAAACTCACACGAAAGAAAGATGGAGACGACAGACGAAAAGAAAAAGATGGACAAGACAGACGCCAGCGATGCAGACCCAACAGAAAGCGAATCAAAAGTTGTTCAATGCGTCCGAGTTCTGAATCTGCATTTGCAATTTCTCTCATTGCTGTAAACGACATTATTACAAGAGGTTTTTTTCTTTTTTTTTTGGTGCTGCTAAAGTACAACACATTAGATTCAAGTCATGGGCTATAGTTTTTTTTTTGTTATTGCACTTTAAATTGTAAAGGTGTTTCTTCAATTAAAATGAACTAGTTTGCCCCTTTTGAACTACACAAGAATGCCCCCCTGTTAAAAAAAAAGAGAACATTTACTCAGTATTTTTTTTTTTTGTTCTTTCCACATCTGGCTTTATAACATAAGGACTTTAATTATCCTGTTTGTTTGTTCTTTGAATTAAAGTGTTACCGTCTCACTTTGGATTGTAGGTGCCATCTGCTTTACAGTGTCTGTACAGGATAATAAAAGATTAATAAAAAAAAAATTGCACCACAAACATTTGTAAGATTTATATAAATGGATAAAACCTCATTAATAGATCCTCTTTGTTTAAAAGCATCATTTTACTGTGCACTTAATTTCAGGTCAAATGAAAAAAAGTACCAAAACTATCCAACACTTAATAAAACCTGTCAAGTTGGAACTCTGTATAAAAGAAATACAGAAGTAAGCCTTCCTATTTTTTCCTATTTTTTCGACCACATAAATGCAAAAAAAACAGTAAGATACTGTATATGGAATCCGAAAAAGAAAAAGAGAGAAAAAGAAAATGAGCACAACAGAGGACATGCCTCAAGGTCAGAGCTGCGAGGTTCGAGTGTTTTCTCGCTGCTCGGAGCCTGTGGAGTGGAAACAGGTTCAGCACGCACACATGAAACGAGCTCGGCACAGTTCACTTTACCTTGATCTTCGATGTCTAGGTTTTTGATCATCCACTGCACAATGTCTGAACCTGAAAAAGACACAAGGGAAAAAAAATGTGAGAGAGAAATCATCACCGCCACAATCAATATGTGCTGAAAAAAGAAGACGAGGAAAAACAGCGAAGTTTAAAAAGCAACGCCGTGGGCGTCGTTTCCCATTATTTGCAGTGATGGTGCTATTTCAAGGAAGGTATTGCATGAAGAATACCAGTGTATGTATTTCAAATGTGTACTTTTGAAGACCACAGTGCTGTTAAATTCTCTTATTTCTGATTGGTCAGCTCGCACAGTTGTTCCAGCTTGAGTTGTCGATTCTGTTGTAACAACTTATACAGTACATAGACTTTGATGGTGGATACACAAAATAAATGGACTATATGTGTAAATGCTAGCATGCTGAACTGAATGAGATGCTTATTTTTACATTTAGAGAAGGAATCTCAAGTATCTGGAAGACTTTCAGTATCAGAAGAGTTTCTCTGTACCATGACAGTGTGTTTTGTTTTGTTTTGACTTCTAAAACAAAGAAAGCTGCTATAACGTAAGTGCTAACAGGAATCCACTAGTTTCACATAGATTCCACAGAAAGTTGTTGTTTCATTATTAAACACAGATAACTTGTTGGTATGTACCTGCAGCATAAGGGCAACCAAAATTGGGATGCAGGGTTACAGGAAAATAATCGTAAGTATTAGCATGAAATCCACTTTGCCTTATGCCACAATCCCCAAACCCTTCACCAGGTTATTTTAGTACATCAGCACATCCTTTAAATAATGCATACCCCTGACAGTCATTTAAAGTGTATCTGAACCGTGTTTGTATTTGGTGCACTCTTTGGAAAATCGTTCTTTAAAAGTTTTATTGGACAATTAAGGGACACTTAGAGAAATTTTAACCCTGCTTTAGGGTTGGACATCCAAAGCTTTTCATGGTTTAATAGCGTCTCAGTCACGCTCCCTCTAGAGGTTTGAAACTATTCTGTTGCAATCCGAGAAAAATATCTAAAGGAATATGAGAGATTACTTACATTTACATTCATGGCATTTGGCAGACGCCCTTATCCAGAGCGAGCTACAAAGTGCTTTGAAATCGCCTTCAATAAATACATGTAAATGCTGGGCCATTAGGAAACATGAATACCATCAGGACAAATCTCCTGATGGTAGAAAAAAAAAAGAAGAAAATAGTTAGAAAGCAAATTATTTCCCCCCCCAATAACTGCTAATTTAAGAACCTCTGGAAGAGGTGGGTCTTTAGAAGTTGTTTGATGACTGCTAGTGACTGTTTGGACGTCAAGTAGAAGTTTGTTCCACCACCAATGTACCAGAACAGGAAAAGTCTGAAGCATGTCTTCCCTAGGGATGGGTGGAGAGACCAGGTATTTTTTTGGATGGTATGTAATTGATTCAATACCAGAATCTGACCTACATTGTTTTCTACACAATTATTCCTGCTGCCTATGATTAAACGTATATAATGGTCAGTTAAATTACTCAGGTGTTGGGTGACACCATACCTTGACAAACCACATGCACTTATGAATGCTAATTGCTTGCATTATGATCATTTACAATTTTTTTTATTTATTAATATTTTAATATTTCACACTTCTAAAAATTATCCTAACCTAAACTATCCTAGACTCTGCTACAAAAAATACATGACTCCCCCCTATAGGGAAGCCCAGTTCACAATATTAGCATATAAAGTACAGCATAAAGCAGGTTAAACCAACACCTAAATCCCAAAGGCATTTGTTCAAATGCTGCCTTTTTTTTCTTTTTCATTTTGACGTTTTTGTATACTGGGATTTTGTGAAGGCTTGTAGACGAATCCCTAAGAGACACACAAACAGATCACACACTGTGAGCTATGGCAAATATAGCACAAAGTGTGACTTCTTTGGAGACTGACTATAGAAAGAAGTGGAGAGTTACAGCCGTGTGCAAAAGTTTACATACCCTCAGGACACCAGTGAGGAAGACATTTTATTTATACCAACAAGAGGGAAGAAACTGTGCAAGCAGATTAACTAACAGGATCTGTGGAGGATTGTGGATTTCTCACGATTAAAAAAAAAAAACAGCACGTCGTGTTCTCTTTCCGTGTGAATTTGCAATTAATTAAATGTACAATTTACAGGTTGATTCATTTTGTACTTATTATATTATTTCTTAATAACTGTAATAAAGAGAAGGTTTGGAAAATTATCAGAAAGATATTTTATAAAAAAAAAATATAGATGTAAAAAAGTATACGTTTATTTAAAAAAAAAAAAAAGCTAAAAAGCACCCTTAGATCTATGAATTATTTATCTAATATTATTATTAGATAAATTATTCATGCAGTGAATTATTAGCAACTATCTTGAAATACAACAAATTGCACATACACTTAATCCCACTGTACACACATCATTCATTCATTCATCTTTAAAATCTGTTTTATCTTGGTCTTTTCTTAGAATATCTGGCATTAGATGGAAATATACCTTTCATCACAGGGCACCATATACACATAATACACAATGTTTTTTGAAGGTGGGAGAAAACGAGAGAGTCCATAGGCACCCCATGTGGATGTGGACATAAGAATATGCACGGTATCTCCACTTAGAGGGGAGCTAAGCCAAAATCATCTTAGCTAAACAAATATTTGAATATAATTGACACTATGTCAACTGCAAGTTTTGCCATCTATTTTTCCAATCTACTGGAATCTTTTGCTATTTGTTTATATATATACAGTGGGGCAAAAAAGTATTTAGTCAGCCACCAATTGTGCAAGTTCTCTTACTTAAAAAGATGAGAGAGGCCTGTAATTTTCATCATATGTACACTTCAACTATGAGAGACAAAATGAGAAAAAAAAAATCCAGAAAATCACATTGTCTGATTTTTAAAGAATTTATTTGCAAATTATGGTGGAAAATAATTATTTGGTCACCTACAAAAAAGCAAGATTTCTGGCTCTCACAGACCTGAAGACTGAATCTGCAATAGGTAAGCAGTTTGGTGTGAAGAAATTAACTGTGGGAGCAATTATTAGAAAATGGAAGACCTACAAGACCACTGATAATCTCCCTCGATCTGGGGCTCCATGCAAGATCTCACCCCGTGGGGTCAAAATAATCACAAGAACGGTGAGCAAAAATCCCAGAACCACACGGGGGACCTAGTGAATGACCTGCAGAGAGCTGGGACCAAAGCAACAAAGGCTACCATCAGTAACACACTACACCGCCAGGGACTCAAGTCCTGCAGTGCCAGACGTGTCCCCCTGCTTAAGGCAGTACATGTCCGGGCCCGTCTAAAGTTTACTAGAAAGCATTTGGATGATCCAGAAGAGGATTGGGAGAATGTCATATGGTCAGATGAAACCAAAATAGAACTTTTTGGTAAAAACTCAACTTGTCGTGTTTGGAGGAGAAAGAATGCTGAGTTGCAGCCAAAGAACACCATACCCACTGTGAAGCATGGGGGTGGAAACATCATGCTTTGGGGCTGTGTTTTTGCCAAGGTACCAGGACGACTGATCCGTGTAAAGGAAAGAATGAATGGGGCCATGTATCGTGAGATTTTGAGTGAAACCGTCCTTCTATCAGCAAGGGCATTGAAGATGAAACGTGGCTGAGTCTTTCAGCAAGACAATGATCCCAAACACACCGCCTGGGCAACGAAGGATTGGCTTCGTAAGAAGCATTTCAAGGTCCTGGAGTGGTTTAGCCAGTCTCCAGATCTCAACCCCATAGAAAATCTTTGGAGGGAGTTGAAAATCCACGTTGCCCAGCGACAGCCCCAAAACATCACTGCTCTAGAGGAGATCTGCATGGAGGAATGGGCCAAACTACCAGCAACAGTGTGTAAAAACCTTGTGGAGACTTACAGAAAACGTTTGCTCTCTGTCATTGCCAACAAAGGGTATATAACAAAGTATTGAGATGAACTTTTGTTATTGACCAAATACTTATTTTCCACCATAATTTGTAAATAAAATCTTTAAAAATCAGACAATGTGATTTTCTGGATTTTTTTCTCTCATTTTGTCTCTCATAGTTAAAGTGTACCTATAATAAAAAAAATTACAGGCCTCTTTCATCTTTTTAAGTGGGAGAACTTGCACAATTGGTGGCTGACTAAATACTTTTTTGCCACACTGTATATATATTCTTAAATGCTCCCACAAAGACATTTTATATATACAGTGCAATCGGAAAGTATTTAGATCCCCCTCAATTTTTATTTTATTATGTTGTAGCCTGATACTGCAATCATTCGAATTCACACACCATCCCAACAGTGAAGCATGATGGTGGCAGCATCAGGGGTGAGGGGTGTTTTTCTGCAGCAGGAACTGGAAGACCGGTCAAGGTAGAAGGAAAGCTAAATGGAGCAAAGTACCGAGATCCTCAATAAAATCCTGTTGCACAGCAATCAGGACCTCAAAAAGGGCCAAAGGTTCACCTTTGAACATGACAACGACCCTAAGCACACAGGCAAGACAACACAGGAGAGGTTTATGGCCAAGGATTTGCCAAGAAACATGGCAGAAAATCCCCAATATAGGTGTCCAAAACCTGTTGCGTCATACTCTAAAAGACTTAAAGCTGTAATTGCTGCCAAATGGTGCTTGGGTGTAAATAAATGTGTATACAGTATATATATATATATATATATATATATATATATATATATATATATA